>JANHFL010003627.1:298348-317454 GCA_032468155.1 Oxyrhabdium leporinum | reverse complement strand
GAGGAAAATGGGGAGGGTGGACTTTCCTGCCTGCCATCCTTCCCTCAGTCCGTGCTGAACTTGAGGAATAGATGATGGGCAGGAAAATCCCCCCTTCCCATTTTCCTCCCATTCGTCAAAAAGCCTCCATTCGGAAACTTCAGCTCGCATGCGTCACCCCTGGCCTCCGTTTCGCCATCGGAGTCTTCCAGAAAGCCCTCTGCACCTGTGAAATGGGCTCCGGATGGATGCGCACGGCACCCCCCGCCTCCATTTTGCTGCCAGAGCCTTCCGGAAAGCCCTCTGCAGCTGATAATAGAGCTCCAGATTGATCCAGAGGTCTGTTATCGGCTGCAGATGCCTTCCGGCAGGCATCTGAAGGCAAAATGGAAGCCGGAGTGATGCGTGCGATTGGCGGCAAGTGGCCACAGAAGTAGAGGGGCCAGCAGCAGGCTCCTGCTGGGCGGGGCTGTCAGTGCCACTGCCACGAGATGAGTCAATAATTAGAACCTTCCAAAAAGAAGGCCTAGCTGTTTTTTCAGGGGTCAAAAGAAAATAAGACCCGGCCTTTTTTTTGGAGAAACACGGTATTCCCAACACACATTGATAATGAAGCCTAGTAATGTTTTACGTATTTTCAGTTGTCTTTCTGATCAAAACCGAATGTCAAACTGGAGTTGTAAATGAATTTAATTTGAGAATAGGTTGGCTTTCACAAAGACAGTATAAATGAATTCATTTGAAATACAAAAGACAAAATGAACTGAGCAAAAAAGATTTGGAAAGAAAAAAGGTTCTCCCTCCCCCAATACATAACTACAGGTAGTCCTCGACTTACGACTACAATTGAGCCCAAAATTTCTATTGTTAAGTGAGACATTTATTAAGTGAGTTTTGCCCCATTTTACGACTTTTCTTGCCAGAGTTGTTAAGTGAATCACCGCAGTTGATAAATTAGTAACTTGGTTGTCAAGTGAATCTGACTTCCCTGTTGATTTTGCTTGTCAGAATGTCGCAAATGGTGATCACATGACCCTTGGATGCAGCAATCGTCATAAGTATGAACCAGTTGCCAAGCATCTGAATTTTGATCACATGACCATGGGGATGCTGAAAAGGTGGTAACTGTGAAAAACGGTCATAAGTCACTTTTTTCAGTGCCATTGTAACTTTGAATAGTCACTAAATGAACTGTTGTAAGTCGTGGACTACCTGTACTGAATTTTTTCCTGCTTTCTGCTAGTCCCTCGAAAATGCCAGGGATTTTTTGCAGGGCTTTAATCCCAGTTGTTTTCAGGACTAGAAGTGTTATTATGTCCTTTCACTGAAAAATCTACTTTTGATCTTGCCCAACTTCACTTTATTTCAGAAGCCTAATTTCTGGGTCGTGGGTAATGAGCCTTTGGGGTTGTTTGTTTTTCAGAGGTAGGCAACCTGATGCCCTCCCCATATTTTGGGCAACAGCTCCTGGTGTCCCTGAGCATTGGCATAATTCCTTTGAGATGTACTCTAAAAACATATTGAGGGGCACTAGGTTGCCTATCACTGTTGAACCATCCAGAATCATATTTTTTTTTAACCAAATTATTATGTGTTACCAAGATCTACCAGTAATAAACCTTTCAGCCAAAGCAACAGTAGTTGTGTGTGCTGCAAAAGAGGTTTGACAAGAAACTTACAGTCTTGTGCAATGATATTGACTTTTGTGGATTGGAAGAAAGATATTATTTTTCCAAATAGAAATAAAGGCATAGATAATCCCATAATAATGTAATGTATGCATCTTATTTTGATCTTGAAGAAAACAGGTCCATCTTAAAAAGTCTGAATGCTTAGCAAGTGTTCTGCACTTTTCTTTCAAGGCACGATGTTCAACCTTTGGGCTTGCCTGGACCGCATTGAGCGAAGAGCTGCATGTGAAATATTTAATATAGCTTTATAATACAAAAATCACATCATGTTTACAATTTTGTAGGGCTGCGTTACCAGTTGTCTAAGGCTGCACGCAACCCCTGGACCTCAGGTTGGACACGCCTGTTTTAACATGTTTCTTTTTTATAAATGCAGCTATTTAGAAGGAACTGTAAATCATTTAAATAGAAAAATGGGAAAACACATTTTTACTAGTTGTTGAGATAGGGATCCTTAATAAGATTAATTTCAGATGGGAATAGGAAGAAAAGCCATGGTACTTAAAACAATACCCTGCTCATCTCTCTTAATGTAATATCACAGTCCCATCTGAAAAATTACCACATGTAACTTGCTTAAAGAAGGGATGACATTTAAGATGGCAAAAGAAAGGAGTACAGAAATGTGGTTTGGAACCATCCTCCTAGAATGGGAGATGCCTCAAATGTTGATTTATTTTGTTTAGCAGGATTTTAATATGATCAGGGCATGCACTTTATCTGTCAACATTTTCTTAATATCTCCTTTAAAAGTTGGTCTTGTCCAGATTGCTGTTGACCATATTGGTTGTGAATTCTGGAATTTAATCCACTGCATCCTGGGGATATCAAATTTGCGGAGGCTGATCCAGTTGCATCCTTTGTGTTTACTAACAAAATTCAAATTTGTTCCGTGCTGGAGGGTATGCTATTTGCAGAAGGTGTCTAATCCATTGTCAAGCTTCATTCTAAAGAGATACTGCTTATTTTTATTTGTTCAAAGAATAGTACAAAATAACATGGCTTTTAAAAATAGCTGCATCTTTAAAGAGCCAATTTTGTACTTATCCAGCTTGCTGCATTGGTTGACTTTTTCTGCCTTTTTTATTGAGTAACATAATTTTGCTTACATTCTTTTATGTTTCTTCTTTTTTTCTAGATTGACGATTTTAAAATAGGAATATGAAAACTTTTATATCTGAAAATTTTAAGAAAAGTGGCTCTGGATGTTTTTAAATGAGAGCTTAAAGGACAGAAAATGCGAAGTTGAAAATGGCAGTTGTAAAAATACAGTCTTGAGGGAAATAGAAACAAGTATCTTTTAAAATGTATTTACAAGGTTAATAACATTGCATTAAAAATATTTTAATAGTCAATTCAAAATCCCACACATTTCTTAAATAAATAATTAAAAGGAATAATGATTGTTTTGCTAAAGTTATGCTATTGGGACCTGATTACTGGAAGAGAACTTCAAATATTGCATATATATATATAATACCTTTGATACCAGCAAATTCTGCAATATTTGACTTTTTCCCTGAAAGAATACTGTTTTGATATAATGGCAGGCCTTAGGTAAGATCAAAGGGGCTCACGTTGTGCATTAAATAAAATAAGCTGTATGTGTTCATTCCTTGATTTAAAATGTGAATATATGATAGCAGAGAAACTTATCCATGCTGTTTAAAGTTACTCACACCAACAGTTTGCAGTCTTTCCTGCAATGATTCTAAAAGGGTAATATTTGTTGGTTACTATAAAAACAACCTTGTCCGGCCTCAAAGAATAACAAATATATTGTTATACAAGCCATAATGCTTGCCTGTCAGAAACTGTTTTGGTAAATCTATTGACTTAAAATCAGTTTGCTTATGAACAAACTGATGGGGGTGGGTTGAGACCTATAAGCCCAAACCCTCTTGAAGACAAGGCTATATTTTGCTTCATTGTTTATAAGCATAGTAAAACCATTATTGTTTATAAGCATAGTAAAACCATTATTGTATGAATGCTTACATGTGCCTATATATATTTTGTTCAGCTTCCTCCATCGCTGCTATTTTCTTTTAAAAGGGAGAGAAAATATTTTTTAAAGAGATTGAATATGTTCTAAAAAATTTTTGCATCTGCAGCTGATTGCCACATCAGAGATAGTTATTAGTTAAACTTATGTATAATTTTTAGAAATCACAGGCTTGTACATATATATTAGTTTATTTATATAGGAACTTTTTTTTAAAAAAATCTTGATACAACATCTTTTAGAAAGAAAGAAGAGTACCCAGAGAATAACTAACTGTTGATTTATATTATAAACCATCTGAATTAAACAAATATACTATATCTTGTTTTGGTACACAGTGAATACTTATGTTATATATTATATTTGTTTATAAATTAGATTTTGAAACTAAGTATATGAGAAGGAAGAAAAGGAAGAAATCTGTCCTTTTCTGTTACAAACCACTGCCGTTGTTTCACTAGTATTCTGTGGTTCATCCTTTAATAACACAGGATTACACAACATTATCATCCTCTGATTGATTTAGATGCACTATTTTTATCTAATCTGTATTAAGGTATCATTGTGCATCTTTGGTCTTGCAGTGTCATGATAATGCGATTTGCTCTGTGCCTGTGTGTATAAAAAATGAAATCAGCTTGGCTAAATAAATCCCATCACTAGGAAGAACTGAAAAGATTGTTCATGAACTCCAGTTTTTCCATTTGTTCTTCTCAGTAGCAACTGTGCTTTTGTGGGTGTTTTGTTTACTATTAAACATGGATAAAATAGCATTAGAATGGGCTAGTCTATTAAACATGCTGTGCCAAACATATTGGATATTACTGTGCACAAAAGTCTTTGAAAAAAAGAAAACTGCAGTATTACTTCCAGGGAAGATAAATGTTATTAGCAAAGAAAAATCTGAGAACTCTTATGGTATTCTAGATAATCCTGGGAAAATTTAAGTTCTAACCTTAAAAATTAAATAATTAGTTCAGTGGGACTCTGAATTATCAATAAACTTTTGTGTGTGTGTGTGTATACATACATACATACATACATACATACATACATACATACATACATACATGGGAAAGGACATCATATTACTCCACAGTGCATCTTACTGAGTACATATGCACAAAGTCCAACTACAAATCTGAATTATTTGATGAACAGTGGAAAATCTTTTAGACAGTTATTATGATGAGTATCGATAAGTATGCAACTTTATATACATGTAGTCCTTGACTTACGACCATAATAGAGCCCCGGATTTTTGTTACTAAGTGAGACATTTGTTCAGTGAATTTGCCCGATTTTATGACCTTTCCTGCCACAGTTGTTAAATGAATCACTTCAGTTGTTAACTTAGTGACATGGTTGTTAAGTGAAACTGGCTTTCCCATTGAATTTGCTTGTCAAAAGGTTGCAAAAAGTGATCACATGACCTAGGGACACTGCACTTGTCATAAATATGAGTCTATTGCCAAGCGTCTGAATTTTGATCATACAACCAGGGGGATGGTGCAATGGTCATAAGTGTAAAAAATGGTCATAACTTACCTTTTTCAGTACCGTTGTAACTTTGAACGGTTACTAAATGAACTGTTGTAAGTTGAGGACTACCTGTGCATGTGTATGTTTATTTTATATGGTATGTAGAATTAAAAATGTTTCGGTTAATTCTTGGGTGTAGCCCACAGATCTTTTTAGAGCATCTTTTGCTTTGAACAGAGTACTGTTTTTTTTAGAAACTGAATCCAATACTTTGGTTTTGTGGGACTTCTCTGGTTTCTTATCATGGATTTATAACCTTTGTTTGGCACTTCTGGGTCTTTGGGTGGTAGATTCAGAAACAAATAGGTTTGGTCAAAGCGCAGAGTAGATGTGACTAGATTAAACAGCAATTTGTTCTTAAATGCCCTCTGTCTTCTTATTTCCACATAGCCAGCCTCTTGAATTTCTACTGGTTTAAAATCCATTCATTTTAATTTCAACTTATCTGAAAGGGATATAGCCCAAAAAAAAGAGTTGTGGACAAAGAGCATACAAATACACACAGTTCACACTGTATTTTGGGGGGTGATTTGGTCCTCAACTTACGACTGTTTAACGATGGCCTCGGAAAAACTGATTTATGACCTGTCTTCACATTTAATCAGTGCTGCACTACCTCTACAAGTCAGTGGTCACAGTTTGGGCACTTGACAAATGGCTCACATTTATGACCAGTTGCGGTCTTGCGGTGGTCACACGATCACAATATGTGACTTTCCCAACTGACTTCCAACAAAAAAGCCAGCAGGGAAAACTGGATTCACTTCATGACTACCGTAAAAATGATTGTAAAACTGGGGTTGTACTGTAACAACTTAACAATGGAAATTCTGGTCCCAATTGTTATCATAAGTCAAGGACTATCTATAGAGCTGTCCAAAATATCCAAGGGATGCTTTGCTGTGGAATGCTTTGAGTGAATTAGTATGGTTCCATGCTTTGAAGAAGTAAAGTAAATCTGTCACATTCCTCTTCAGTCTACTGGGCATGCTGGAGAAGATTCTAGAAATGACAGACTTTCCCAAGTAGAGTGTTGCCACTTTGCACTATTCAGTTTTCTACATGGCCAGTTTAGTGCTGTAATTTATACTGTACTGTGGATTAACCTCAGGGTTTCTTTTTTTGTTACTTTTTAAAAGAGTCTTACCAGACTAAAGAAAAGGATGATTTGCAGATAGATTGACATTTAATGGCTAATTAACTACACTCATTGAATAGGACCTACATTTTCTAACTTTTACTTGACATTGCATTCAGGAAATGTACTGACATTTTTAAAATGTAAGAAATTACTTGAATTAAATTAAGAATTAAAAGTAAAAAACTGCATGTTCTAACTTTTAGATGAAACTGGATTTAGGAAATAGTCCTGATATTGGAAATTTTAAAAATATAATGAATTATTTGAATTAAATTAAAAATAAAAAAATACAGCCATTCCTCAAGTAACAACAACAAAAAAACAGCAACAACCCAGAACACAGAAAAGAAGGAAAAATTAGCACTCTTCAGTGTTTTTAGTATATGTTGTTTACATCTTCCCATTTTCCTCAAAAACCTGAGCTGATTACACTATTTGGCCATCAAAATGCTATTTTTCTGCATATACATCTACAGTGATTGTGAAACTGACTGGAACAGGGGTGTCTAACTGGCAGCCCACAGTCCAGATGCGTCATGTGCAGGCCACAACCACTCCGACTCCTTAAAGGCAAAAAACTCACGATACGTCACATGACATCAGGCGTCACAACCAAGTTTGACACCCGTGCACTAGAACACTAAAAAACAGGTTTTCTGTTAAGGTTGCTTCTGAAAACTACTATACAGATAATTCAGGCAGACAGAATGAAGAAATAATCCAAGTTTCCATGAATGGAGAAATAATCCAACTCCACGTTTCACAGAACTTCTAAGATGGTGACTTCAACTGATCTTTTGAGCAGTGTTACTTAAGCGTACTTTTAAAAAAATACATAGTGTAAACACAAACTTAAGTGTATAAGGATATTTGATGTTGAAGTAATGTTTATCATGAACATTATTTTAATATAGAAAATTATAAATTATCCCTTCCTTCCAAACAGGGGCGGGATAAAAGACTTCAACAGGTTTGCTGCCCGGTTGCTGGGTGGGCGTGGTGGGCGTGACCTAGTTGGCCTCCTGCACCATGGGTGGGGCGTTTTCACCTTCCGCAGGGCCCAGAGGCTTTCCTTGAGCCTCCGGGAGGGCGAAAACGGCCTCCCCCCGGCTTTGGAGTCTCTCTGGAGGCTGGAAATGGGCCCGTTTCCAGCCTTCCTGAACTTCCAGGAGGCCCATTTTTTCCCCTCCCCAAGTCTCTGCGCACAAGCAAGAAGCTGAAATTATGGGCACTCCTACTTCTGAACTGAACGTAGTTTTCAGAGCAATTTTACCCTAGTATTGGCAAACACTACAGCAGGTAATAGACTCAACATCCTTGAATTGTCTGAGGAAGCAAAAGATGTTATAGAAAGGCAATTAGTACAACAGGGACAGTTTCACTTTCATCACAGCTATAATCTGTTCTGAATTGGAGCCTGTAATTCATTCTAGCAATCACCATCCTCTTTCCTTTGTTACTGCAGTTCTTGTAGAGGCGTCGGACCGCAATTTACAGGATTGTGATATCAGGGAGTAAGATTATCTTCAGGTCAGCTTGTCATCACATAAGGATGTTACTTCGTACAGAGAACCGATGCTGCAGAAATCCTGATTTTTCATGAATACATCGGTCCCCTTAGGCAGTGTAACAAATGAATTCAGTTGTTCTATCATATACATGATGTATAGCAACCATAGCTTCAGAATAGTACAATTTTAGAGCTGTTATAATCAATATAAAGTCTTAATTCTGTACCAATAAAAGAACACTTCAGCATGGAAGTTGAATTCCCTGAAGAGAGAAGATCTCAACATCGATCTCAAGTCACTTTTAATAGTTAGAGTTAGGAATTTCTAATCAGTAAAGCAAAATTCTCTCCTGTTCAAAGAGCTCAGCATTAGATACAAAGCTAGTCTGATGAAGATTGGCAAATTTACAACATTTAAGCCACTCTGCTCTCATTTCATTCAGTTCTGTGACAGGGGTTTTGCCGCATTTGGTACAAGAAGATTGCTATTCCCTGATGCAAGCCTACGTGATTTAATGCTAGAAGGATTAGATCTTTTCAGCAACCAGTGTGGTATGCTTTAGATTGTGTAAGAAATACCCAATTTGTGGCACTGCCTTTGGTCCTGTATCTCTCATACAAGATCACCCAAAGGGAAATGTTTACGTTTGCTGCCTCACCCGGAAAATCATAAAACAATAACTTAATATCCGTAAGAGCTCTTCAACTTGTACTGAAAATAAAACTGAAGCTGTTGACCTCTGAGTGAAAGTATGTTGCATCAATATGGTTTTGATTTCAGATCTGTATGATGGCAGTTATAATATATGATGTTTGGGAAATGAGAAACAGTACTCCTTAAGAAACAAATGATTTCTTAAAATGATTGTAGTTGCTTAAAATGTTTTGCAGAGAAGTGGATTTTCGGAGGGTTTCAAATATACAGGCACGATTGTTGCTGTATACCCTAATATAAAATAGTCTAGTTCTGCCCTCAATTCAATTTTAACTTAAAATAACAATAGGCATGACATACCAGTTTAAAACTAAAAAAAAATGTGTGCATTTGATGGAATGATTTAATTTTAGTCCTGAGACAAAAAAAGCCAAACTCTGTATTTTCTAACATATTTGTTCCTGAAAAATCCTTGTTTAACTTATTTGTAAAACAACTACTACACCCAAAAGCAAGACAAGGAATAATGGATGGAAACTGATCAAGGACAGATTCAACCTAGAAATAAGGAGAAATTTTCTGACGGTGAGAACAATCAACCAGTGGAACAGAAGTTGTCTTCGGAAGTTTGTGGGAGCTTCATCACTGGAGGCTTTCAAGAAGAGACTGGACTGCCATTTGTCAGAATTAGTGTAGGGTCTCCTGCTTGGGTGAGGGTTGGACTAGATGACCTCCAAGGTCCCTTCCAACTCTGTTAATCTGTTATCCAGCATGGTTTAACTCAAGCTTGGTGGCAGGTAGCAAGAATGATGATACTGTTGATGCATATGGTATTCAAAAGTGGAGTAATTAGGGCACTTTTATATAGTGACTTTCTGTGTGCTCAGGTTCCATTAGTGGAGTTTTAATAGAGGAAATATATCGAACTTTGGGGAGGGGGAGCTTCAATCCAGCATTGACTCCTAGCAACTGCTTGGAAAACTTCCTGCAGTTTTCTTGGTAATATTTCAAAAATAGTTTGACATTGTCTTCTTAGGGATGAGAGTGACTGTTCCAAGGTTACCCAGTTCGCTTTGTGCCTCAGGCGGGACTAGAACTCAAGAGTCTCCCAGTTTCTAGCCTGATCCCTTACTCACCATGCCAAACTGGCTCTCGGTTAAAACTGTACAGGAATTCAAAATGAGTTCTTGCCTGCATTTTTCTCAAGGATGCCCCAGGGTAAGAGGCTTAATTTGTGCAGCAGTAAATAAATTGCTCTGTGTGTGTATATGTAACCATGCGTATGTTCAATGGTGTTTCTGAGATCTGGATATCTAGGAAACTGCTTGCTCCAAATAGAATCTGCTCATCCAAGGCACAACAGTGGACATTGTGTTATGTGGGTCCTTCTCCCAACAAGGCATAACAGGAAGGGACTCAGCTTTTCGTAGTGGTGGTTCCCTCATAAAGATCTACAAAACTTCTGAAAACCTGGCTGTTTTAGGGAAGCATTTAAAGTTTTAAAGGTGTACCTAGTATGATTTGAGTACTGTTTATTATGTTTTTGTATGTATGTGTATGTGTGTGTGTGTGTATAGGTAGGTAGGTAGGTAGATTGATTGATTGATTTTTTTCCCCCGGGTTTTTGTAGTTAATTTGATATATTGAGAATTTAGCTTTTGTAAGCAACTGAGATTCTTTTTAACTGAAGCATAAAAACTCCTGTAATAAATAAATGATGGTGTTAACTGCATTTCAGGATTCATTTTGCTACACAGATGATAGAAATAAGATTAAAGAATGTGTCATAATAGTGATGGAAGAGGAGGGCATGTTACAAACAAAAAGGCGCAGTTTCATTTCCTCACATTTCTGCTTAAAAGAATCTTGGCCTGGGAAAAGCTGTTTTGGACTGCAAAGAGCAATTATCTGTTCGAAAAGACAATGTTAGATAATTTGACCACTGCTCTGTTTCACTGAAAGTAGTGTTGTGTATTTCATCAGAGTAAATAATGACCTAGATTTTATTTTTTTCAAGTCCATACATGAATATGACTCCAGAGGAGTTAATCCTGGTGCGAAATAGTTATTTTGATATTAAAGGGTATGGTTACAAACAATATTTCTGGAGAAGGTAATACTGATGTATAATTTAATGCAATATGCTAATGAAAGTCCCTGTGGTTTACAGGTAGACCTTGACTTACATCCACAATTGGGCCCAAAAATTCTGTTGTTAAGACAATGATTAGGTGAGTTTTGCTCCATTTAACAACTTTCTTGTTAAGTGAATCACTGCAGTTGTTAAGTGAGTAACACAGTTGTTAACTGGCTTCCCCATTGACTTTGTTTGTCAGAAGGCTGCAATAGTTGATCACATGTCCCTGGGACACTGCAACCGTCATAAATATGAATCGGTTGCCAAGCATCTGAAATTTGATCACTTGACCATGGGGATGCTGCAGTGGTCACAAATGTGAAAAAATGATCATTAGTCACTTTTTTCAGTGCTGTTGTAACTTTGAATAGTCACTATACAAATGGTTGTAAGTTGAGGACGAGCTGTGGTGCTTAAAGTATTGGACCAGCATTGGGGAAATCCAGGTTCAAGTTCTATTGACAATCATGATGACCCACCGGGTGACATTGGGCCAGTCACTTTCTTTCAGTTTATTTGTAAAGGAATTTAGAGCTGATCTTTAAGGCATAAAAGTAGCTTTCCTGGAATCCCTACCATGTCTGTTTCTGGATCTGACTGATCTTATCTGGTTGTCCTTGTTACTAATAGAGGTTTCATAATTTGATTTCAATACGGGTAATGTTGCTTATGCAAACCTTCTGGGATAATATTTGCAACCTGCTGTTAAAAAGTGCCTTTGAAATATTTAAATACGGTTTTGGTATCTTTACTAAAGTTGGAGTTTCAGAGCCAATCTTTTGGGAATTTGCTTTGAAGTGTTTGAAGTTGTGTGGTCTGAGACCTTAATTATGTGGTTCAAAGCTTTTGAAGCTAGCACATTCACGAAACTTTAATAATTGATAACTTTTGGTTATTCTGTGAACCTCCTGGATACATTCCAGGTGGTAGTGTATCTATTGCTTTCAGAATTCACTATTTCACTGGGTTTACTGAAGAACATGCTCAAAATTAACTTCCCTTTTTAAAAAAAAAATTAAAAGTTTTAAAGATAACATAGAAACTAACACAATAATATGAAATAGGAAGAACAAAGAAAGAAAGAGGAAAAAACAAACAAAGGTGCAATAAAAAAGAATAAAAAGAAATAAGTTCCTTGACTTCACTTTTAGTTGCCTATTAGTCCCAAAAGTAGAGTCTTTGGTTTCAGAAAATTAACTTCCCTTTTTTGGAAAGGTTCAGGTAAGTAGTTTTATATCACAAAGTATTTTTAAAAGAAAAAAGGTATGTTGGAGGGGAATATGTTAGAATTACTCCTGTGACAAGAAAAACTGATTCTTGTATAAAATTCTTTATACAGCAATAGTCTGCAACTTAGATTTAATGAATTTGAGTATATTTACCTATTTAGTATAAATTATGCTTTTAGTTAGAATACAGAACAGACTTGACTTTCTTTTCGGGTCTGTTGCTATTCTGGTCCCATATATTCTTAAGCCTGATTTTGCAGCAGTAAGGATCAAGATAAATTAACGTCTTAAGTGCCTGATTTATATTAGGGTTTTTTACAGCATGAAGTACAGAACTAGCACTGCCACAGAAAAGATCTTTGACGTGATTATTTTTAATGGACAGAAATTAGTTGATCCAAACTATCATACTGCCCTTGACCTCTTAATGTATATGCTTACACGGTGGGAGTAAAATGCCATAGGGTCCTTGATATGCCGCTTCTTAGAGAAAATGTAGGGCTCCAGGGTCAATCTGCACAGAGTGCCAGAATCCTTGTAATCACCATTAATAGTGAATTATTATTGAGTATGATTATTGAATGTTCAGCTGCTAAATAAAATATTTGTCCTCTCCACCCTTCACAAGCAAAGCAGAAAAGATTGGAAGCCAGTGTAATCAATTATGCCTTAGGCAAACTGTAGAATATACATATGGTCCTTTCCAGTCTCATTATAAATAGCACTTGTAATGAAAGTAATTTTCTTATTCACCAAATACTATGACTAGACTTCTGAAAAATTGCGGCTCTCTCAGGCTAGAAAGAATATCTTTTATCTAAGGTTGCTTGGATCCTCCCTACAACTGAAGAATTGCTACTTGTTTATTGCACAACCAAACAAAACTAACTGGCAGGAATATTTCAACAGATAATTCATCTTAAGATGTGGAACTTACATTTAATTTTAGAATCTTGGAGAATGGTTATGGCGTGGTCTGAAAAAAAGGTTACACTTCAGTGTTTTCTAGTCTGCTATTTCGGAATCTTAATTTTAAGTGACCTGTTACCTTCTAGTTCTGGCCTGAAAAATACGTATCCATACAGCCTTTCTCAAACACCTGTTCATAAAAATCTCTTGTATTTTATTCAACATTCTGACAATATAGATATACAATAATATTAAAATCTAGGACTATACAATTAGAATTCTGCTGCTGTAGTTGTAAGAATATATTTTAACATGCAACATGGGGCAAAAGCTTGTTTTAAGTACAAGCAAGTCTCGTTTGGTTGCATTTGATACTTGGTGACATCAACATAGCGTAGGGTTTTTTTTCGCAACAATATAAAAGTGATTTTTTGCCTTCTTCTGGAAGTATTTTCGACTTTCAGATCTAGTAGCCCTTGGAGGTCTCTCATCCGAGTACTAACGAGGCCCAGTTCCGCTTACCTTCCAAGCCTAAAGTTTTCCGAGTGTTTCTGCCTCCTGAGAGATCTAAAACCGCTCTATGTAAATCACATCAAAATACAGTCTCTACTTATGGGAACAACAGTTGTACGTAGAGAATTGGCTCATGCTGTTGTCACCATCCTAAACACACGCCTATTGTGAATGTTTCCAGGAATGGCCTGGGGATGCAATCGAAGTATTTGGATTATATATACAGTTCATTATTTCTGTGCTTGACTTTTCAGGCCGATTGGATTTAATAAGAAGTAAATGTCTGGCTGAAGCCAAGGGGTTCTAAATTCCTCACTGAGAAAGGAGACAAACTAGCACTGACAAGCTTGATTGATGACCTAATCTAGATCAAAAAGATGAAAATACAGTAACTATAAGAATGCTGCCAACATCCCTTTTATGTTCAAAATGCTTTGTAAATTGATGAATCCCAGATGTTTTTAGACGAATTTGATTTTCTATCGCTGTAAAAGTTCAGGCTCCATTTCTTAGGATATAAATCTCCCCCCCTCCCCCCCAGTTATTTCTGAGCTCAGATCAAAATTGTGGCTGTAGTCTTCCTTCAATGTTCAAACTTTCTTCCACTATGTTACTAGAATGACCTCTCTTTTCTGTAGTGACTTACGTGGCTTCCAAACCATTGTCCAAGAAATGTGTGCAGAGGCTTCCATGAAATGAAAGAGCAGACTTTTGGTTGGTGTCATGCATGGTGGCTCAGTGGTTAGAATACAGTACTGCAAGCTACTTCTGCTGGCTGCAGTTCAGCAGTTCAATCCTGACACGCTCAAGGTTAACTCAGCCTTCCATCTTTCCGAGCTCGGTAAAATGAGGACCCAGATTGTTGGGGGGCGGGGGCGCTATATGATGACTCTCTAAATGGCTTAGAGAGGGCTGTAAAGCACTGTGCAGCCGGTATATAAGTCTAAGTGTTACTGCTATCAGTAAAATCCTCTTTCCAAGAGACCCTTGGAACTCTGTTCATGATGCTTCCAGCAATAGGGAATGTCTTTCTGTTTTCCTCAGGATATTGGCAACTGTTAGCAATAAAAGATCATTTGTATCTTTTCATACTTACATTTTGCTGCTGTTTTTATTTTAGTTTTTATTCTCTTAAAAATGGCAAGACTCATTTTTAGAGGTTTGAGGGGATCATAAGGGGGAAATAAATGCCTGAGTCTCCACTCTGCAAACTCAGAAGTGATCCTGGCAAACGGTACGTGACTCTTGAAACTGCTCTTTTTGCATCTCTGTATAGGGTCCTCTTTATACCTTGCATTTATGGGAGCAAGTTATAACAAGTATCCTAATCCTCTGAAAGCTATAAACTTGTTGCATAATCAAATGCAAAGGACTGGGAAGGAGAGGACGGCAACTGTAGCAATGTAATATCACACAATATACTATGGGCATTATATGGAGGGTTAGATATTTTATTGCAGCATATCATCTGACACACTGAGCCATTACAATTGAATTCAGAGGAAGTAAACTAACCTATTTTTCTTTTTCCTGCTAATCTAAAAGACTTAAACAAATCAAAATTAATATGAAATGCAGCGGCTGTTGGCTGATGAAATGTTCATTAGGAACTAGATTATAGAGATGCATGTACACCTGGACTACTTTTCATTAAAAGAAAGAGGCATTTCATACGTAAATTCACACAGAGAGAAATACTCCGCTTCAGATCGGTTAGTGAGAATATGCTTATTATTAAATCCTCATTGTGAAGTTGCTCATAACACAGGTTGTTGTTGTTTTTTTTAAATTAAAATGTTAACCAAATAAATTTCACCTAATGAAAAGGTAGGGAAAATTTACAATGTGAGTTATAAAATGAAATTAAAATTAGACAGAAAAATCTAGACAACACATGATGGAGAACATGAGAAAATAGTCTCCTGAAAAAAATTAATATTCTAGAATTGTGTTTCTGGAAAAATCTTGGAAACAAAGATAAATATTGATGCTAACAATATTTGTTGATAAATCGGGGCTAATATAGGAATAAACACTTGCAGTGGGTATTTTACTTAGGACAGCAATTGCAGTTTGAGTGTCGCAGTGGCGAGAATATTTTTTATGAATATAGATTATGAATATGTTCATAATGAATTTTCATCGTATGTCATGTTTAAGTCGAGACACCCACATGACTGACCTGATTGTACGACAGTTTTTCTAGCGGTTAAGAAAACACAATGTTTATAAAATGAGTGCCACATTTTGTTGAGTGAACACATTGTTTGCAATGGGCATTTTTTGCTGGAAACCGCAACTAAATATCAGTTTCCATTTTTTAAAAAAAGTCATCAATTGTGGTCACGTGACTATGGACTGCTGCCAACGGCTATAAATGCAAGCAAGTTGCTGAGTGTCCAAAATGTGATCACATGACGAGGGGGGCAGCTGTCGAAACTTTGAATTTGGGTCGTACCTTTTGAGGGGTCTGTTGTAACATTTAATGGTTGCTATGTAACTGGTCATAAATTGAAGACTACCTATAGTCAAATGAGCAAAGCTGCTGGCAGAGTTTGAAGGCCACATTCTCCTGTCAGCTAAATGTTTAGGAGCCTTGCACACATTGTTAAAACTTGTTTCATATGGAGTGGCATTAATATCTGAGACTGTAATCTGATTATAACGTTCCACACCCTTCTTTCTGAATTTCCAGAAAAAAATCCTTTCACCGTCGCTATGGCTGGCTTCTTTCCAGGCCTTCCCAAATTGCAGCTCCCTATACTCTGAATTTCCATCTTTATCTTCTGAGCAGAGGCTACAGGCAATTATGAAGTCTTCCCATTCTCATAAGTCACATCCTTTGAATACGTGTTCTAATTTAAATAGAATTAAGATGATGCTGCAGCATTCAGTGGAAGCAACAGATAGGTAAATCCTTTTACCCGGTCAAAAGGGATCATATTAACAGCCGCAAATTCAGTGTTTATAAGGATCGCTTTAGAGCTGCCTTGGGGATTTCATAGGATTAATGTGACTGTTGACGGCATTAGTAATTTTGGCTTTTTTCTAAAACCTCAGAAACGGCCCATCAAGAAATAACATTTCACTGAAACAGCGTGTGATTTAACATCTAAAGAAACAAAAAGTTGAAAATATTGTTATGTAATGCACTTTCCTAATTCTGCTGGTGTGTTTATAGATCGTTAACCTAACAAGCTGACTTGTTAAGAAATTTCCTGAAATATGTTTCCAGTACATTCAGTAATTCCGTGTGTGTGTGTGTGTGTGTGTGTGCATGTGTGTGTGTAGAGAGAGAAAGAGAGAGAGTGCACATTGGACATTGATTAAAGACTTTAGACTTTAATTTTCTTCATTTCTTATGGGTTTTGGACAGAAATGGTGTTCCAATCCCGCAAAGTTGACAGATGGACTCCAATTCTCTGCATATTAAATTTACTATAATTATGTTCAATTACATTTTGTTTACTTGCTCATACATTTCCTTTTGCACTAGTAGTGAACCTAAAGCTGCCAAATACACACTTGCAATAGTCTTACAATAGTCATGAAACTTTATAGCAATAGCAAAGGCACTTAGACTTACATACCACTCCATGGTGCTTTACAGCATTCTCTAAGTGGTTTACAGAGTAAGGATGTTGCCCCTTGTTTTGTAAGTTGCTTGCTCCCTTGAGTTATTTATTAAAAATAATACAAGAGGATAAATACCAGTAGCTATAATCATACATGCTTGGAAGGTAATGTAACTCCAATGTAAGTAGTTTACCATATGAAAGATAATATTGTTCTCCTGTTCTGGATCATATCACTTTTCCTGTAGCTCTTGCAGCTAGAATGGCAAGTTTTCATGTACTATCTCAGAGCCGTGTTATAAAACGCTCATGTTAGTCTTAGTTGACTGGACTAGAATGGAAACTCGCCATGCAATAGAATTTCAGCCTAGAAACAACAGAGATATTATGACAACTTAATTGGATCGTGAAGTACTGAACATTATTTAAATTAATGTGCAAGGTATTAAACCTTTTTTAAAAACAAAACAAAACCCTGATCTGTTAGCCAGCTTGATTTTATCTTAGCATTTTTGCTTTGTTTTCTGAATGTGTTTAAACCTTGCCTGCTAGCAGAAGTTCTAAAAACATACAAGATGCAATCAAATAAAACCAGAGGGGTTTTTTTTAGGGAGCAACATCATCATGCAAACCGTTCATCAAGTCTTATCATTATTCCAATTGCTGATTGGTCCCTGGCCCACTGCTAATCTCAGATTCTGGAAGTGACTGTTTCTTAAAAATAGAATTTGTAGATATCTGCTTCTTCTGCAGATGATTCTGGTCTGGTTGCAAATGGAAATGCAAAGATGCTTACGGGCTTCCATATAGTTCTGGAGTGTTTTCTGGAGTGTTTTCACTTTTCAGTAGAATCTCTGGTGATGGCTGATGTCAGAAAAAAAGATCTTAGCTAGTGTCCTTCTGTTATTACAAAAAAAAAATGTCTAATCACAATATTGTTATAAAAAACACCTAAAATGAACAGTGTATTTGCAAATTCAGATTTTGCTTCTGCCACAATCTTTTAAAGATCCTTATTAAGCAATCTCAGCTAACTGCATTATGGAAATGCTGCTTCAGTCTTATTTAGTTTTAGGCTAACTGAAATAATGATTGAGGATAACACAACAATGAACCTGAACTCTTGATAACCATGACTTACTGGGGATAGAAATACACTAAATAGCTACATGAGATAAATGATATCCTTGGTTTAGTTCTTTTAAATTGGTTTTTACTATACCATTTGTTTTCTAGAGAATAGATTCCCATAATACTCATTTTACAGGGAAAGATCTTTCTATGAGGCCAGAATTCTTATGAGATATCCTGAGTCTGATATTCGAAATGTTTGGATTTTTTAAACAGTAATGAGGTCTAAAATACTGAACAGAGAGTATGAAATATAAAAAAACCCTTTTACTTGTATTAAAAGAATAAGAATTATTGCATAATTGAAAGGTAAGGAGAGAGTGCAAATAGTGTAAAATATTGCTTTCCCCAGATGCACTTTAACATTTGAAGTTTCAATTAAGATTAATTTTCCAACACTGTTCACTTCTGTATGCATCAGAGCAAGCAAATTCCTTTTAAAGTAATAATGTTAAGCCTCCTTTCCTCCCAACAGAAAACTTGTACTTGCACAACAAAAGAGGCTATAAAATTTACTAACATATACAACCCTAATTCTAGGAATAGTTTTCTAAAATTACTTACATAAGAGACGCCTTTTGTTATAGCCTTGCTCTGAAAACTGAGGGAAGTGTAGAAGGAAACCACTTTTCATTGTATTTGCCAGATTTATATTACTCCCAGAATTCAAGATGCTGTACAAGGCACACTCTTCATTATTATTTTTTTACAATAATAGTCCTTTGAGCTAAGGGGCCTGATACAGTGGGTGACCCAAACTCACCTAGATTGATTGTATTGTTTAAAGAGGAGCTGAACAGAGTCTCCCTAGTCTAACATCATATCAATTTTGCCAGTTTTATTCATTCTGTTTGGATAGCAGTGCCATTGCATACAATACTGTGCCTTTCTATGTCTGGCCGGAGGGCGTTCACCGCGGACAGGCCGGGAGTGAAGCCGTGGGGACCTCGGCGGGCGCGGACTGCCGGGGTGTCCCCTCCCGGCTCGGGCCGGGACATGGCCGCGTTGGAGAACTCAGGGTGGCGACGGGCGGAGACCTGGAGCTGGACTCGGGGCGCCGAAGACCGCGTGGGCGGCCTCCTGGGACTT
>JANHFL010003627.1:275236-289440 GCA_032468155.1 Oxyrhabdium leporinum | reverse complement strand
AAAAACCATGTCCTTTCACATATTTTTCTTAACTAGATTGTATTTGCACATATAAGTACCAAATCTTACTCTCAATTTCTGGCTAGATCTGAACTCGCCCTTTTCATTTAAGATATATATATTTCTGATAATATTTTCCCTGTTAGAATTGTTAAAATATACCAATACTTCCATAGTTGGAAGTTAGACTGGGCTTAAAAACATATTCTCACTTTTACTCTATAACTTTCATCAACAGCAGTCTGTGATGGCTAGAGCTGATAAGTGCTGTAGTTCATCAAATCTGGAACAATCTTCCCCAGATTTCTGGGTGGGTAAACTAACTCACCAATTTCCTAGCTGGCACAGTTATAGCTAAGAATTCTGGGTGTTGAGGTTCCTACATTGGAATTTGTGTCTTAGGAAGAGCTTTGGATATATAAAAGCTGGATTCTTGCAAGAAGGATGATTTTGTATTCTTGAAAGGGTATTTAATTAAGTATATAGCTTTTTCAACAATAGTTTAAATGAAATTAGATTTATCAGCCTTGTTTTTTAATTGTTATATTTTGTACTATTTATCACATATTCAAAAGTTCAATAAAAATATATTTAAAAGCCAGATATTTTGCCTATTGTAATGTATCCTATAATGCCTGAGGGATATATAGAATTACGTTCTTATTTCAAGGAAGCACACATAATTGTATAAGGTACACAATTAACAAGATTCTTTTTCCAATGTAAAAAAATATCCATTAAAATGGGCAAAATCTCAAAGAAAGTTATTATTCCAACTTGTACGTAGGCTCTACCTATATTGATTGCTAATTAATAGTATACATGTGAACCAGCCCACCATTTTCCATGTCTCGGCATAAGTAGAGCTTACTACTAAATAAGGATACATCAATTGCAAGAAAGACTGTTTTAAATGGAATATGTGTCTTTATGTGGTCCTAGCCTAGCTTGCAGAAATTCTGCATTAATTTCTTTTGAACACATTTTTAGTGTTTAATATGTTTATTCATTATCCTTGAAAATTACTGACTTTGTATACATATTACGGGGTTACAAGAGTTGCCTAAATAGAATCCAAGTAAATCTGGATATTAAATTGTTCTGGGTGCATTGCAGGGAAAATTGCAGTGGCAATAAGAATATGCCCAGGGAAATTAATAAATGAAACATTGCTTGCATAGCTTGTCCCCTGTCATTGATTTTCTCTTGAAAATAATTGTTCTGCCCATGATAAATATTTTACCGCACTCTCTTTGCTCCAAGACACATGTCATGGAGGAGGGAAAACAGCTGCAATGAGGCAAATTAATCTTGCAAGAAGAATTTAATTTGTAGTGGAGGAAAAGTTGAAGTCTCTTCTGCTCACTGAGTCTGTTCTATGGAATTCTTGGGTCATCTCTGTAAATAAACTTTTGCTGAGCAGAAATATAACTCCAGAAATATAAGGTTTCAAAGATAAAATGCAGTTCTTATTCGAAAGAGTTGCTAACACTGAAATGTTTTGAAACTGATGGTAAGATTCATTCCAACTTATTAGATGTATTTTCTCCTCTGTTTTTTAATTCTTAATAAATGAATTAGCTTTTTAGTTTCATCTTATCAGGCTCCTGAAATGAAACACTTGGATTTGAAGCCAAACTTTTATATCTGCTTACAATGTTTTAGCTTTCCAAAAGCTGCCATTTTGTTGTTGTTGTTGTCTAGGGCATTCTTGTTTATTGACATATTTATTCCAGGTCGGTGTAACCTGGGAAAGTTGGCCATGAAAAAAATCAGTATGAATGGATGCAGAGGGGCTTGTAGTAGATCATGTAGATCTGCCATCATCACAAATAACTGGCCTGAAAAAAGTTACATACAGACACCCAACCTACATCCTGGTATTTTTCCCTTTCAAAGCACCAAATCTACTACTGTCAGACAAGGCACAGTGTTCATTACACTGAAACAAAAAGGAGTGAACTACGTTTTCCGTACTGTATATTTTACTTCTTAAATGTTCTGTTGCTTTTTTTCCAGGAACATTCTTAAGTATGAGGGGGGCGGGTTGTCTAGCAAATTATGAGAATTTAGATTAAGAACTATCCGGAAGATTTTTTTTTAATTTAAAAATTGAAACTATTACCCTAATATAGCTACATTCAAAATCTAAAAAAGGTACCTAGAGAAAGATGCTCACATAAT
Organism: Oxyrhabdium leporinum; assembly: GCA_032468155.1. NCBI lineage: Eukaryota > Metazoa > Chordata > Lepidosauria > Squamata > Cyclocoridae > Oxyrhabdium > Oxyrhabdium leporinum. Next base: position 287,256 of record JANHFL010003627.1, on the reverse strand, counting down.
TTGAGATGGCTTGTTATAACTCTTTTGAGAATTCGGTATTAGCTGAATCTTTTGGGATCACTTGATAAAAGGAAATACCTGGCAAAAAGAAGAAAACTGATAGTTCCCCAACATAGTTTCGATCAATACTTAGTATTCACGAGTGAACAACAACATGTTTTTTAAAGAGTAACAAAAATACAATGTCAATAGAATAGAAATGAAGGACTTGCTTTACCAGAGCAGAATTGAAAAATATATATGAACAATATCATAAAACCATAGTATATACCGGTGCTAATCTCACCTACAAGAAAAGAACTTTTGAATGTTGTGCTACATACAGATGAACATAGTTTCATAAAAGTACAGAAGGAACGACACAGGAAGTAATGTCTTAGAACAAAAGATAAAGGAAAAAATGCAATACAAATAGACTGAACTCATCCAGATGAGAATAAAACACAGTTTATGAATCAGACTATCAGCCCTCTAAAATTACTGCAGAGTCAAGATGGGATGCACATATTTCACTTACAAGCAAGGCAAATAGCAACAGAAAGTTGGGGCCATGATTTAGACATAGTTTGTACAGTAGCAGGAATCGAGAATCAGCTGGTGAGAAGATTCAAAGGAAAGGTTCAAAAGCAGATGGGCAGCACAAGATCAGCATTCCTGACTTCAAAGTCTGCCAGTGAACCTGAGTTCTCTTGAGCAGAAACTTTTAGCTCATGAAAACCAACTAAACTTGGGTGGAGCTCTCATTGGATCTTTGGAAGCGGGTTAACTCTTTGGGAGACACTTGCTCCAAACAAGCATAAAAGTTGTGTATTCAGCATGGGTTTGAGTGTTGTATGAATGTTTAGGATTCAAGATCTGAATCATAGAGACTTCAACCAACCAGGTTCCCTTCTTGGCCATGTACCCACCAAACCAGCTATTTTTGACCCAATTGTGCTGGCTTGTTGTTAGACAAAAATTAGGGAGCCTCCCCATAGATCAGGGCTATCAAACTCACTGCCCACAGGCCAGATGCATCATGTGCTGGCCACACCCGCGCCCGGTTTAGCAAAGGGGGGAAAAGTTGCGATACATCACATCATGATGCCATAATGCCATGAGTTTGACACTCCTGCCATAGATATTGTTTTGTGGAAGAATTATCAATTATCAACTGATAAAAGAGAAGAATGAGAGTGGTTCTAATCTTCCTGATGAGCCTGATGTCCTCATGTGAGAGGTAATCTAGAAGACTCAGCGCCTTGTATCTTTGTCCTCCTTTAGCAAGGACATATCTGGAAAGAGCAGGATAGCATTGTTATCTGGTTTTTCTTTCGGAGAATTTAGCTCTTGTGGTTCACTGCTACTTATTCTGTAAACACACAACTTTTCTTAAAATGACATGCTACAGAGTGAATTTGATGATTGGAAACTAGAATTTATATGATGTCATATTCAGAATGGCTTTGAAATTTTCTCTGACATCAAAAAAAGATATCAAAGAAAGAAATGATTTTAAATCATTTTCCAAATTGGAGCAACAACAGTTAAACGGTAGAGGTTTTGTTTTAAGATAGAAAAGGCTTCTGTCTTCAGTTTTCTTATTCAGTTTAATAAAGGATGATACATCTGGGCCACACACAGAGCTGTGCTTATCTGGTTTCAAGTACAAATAAATATGTCAGGCTTATCTCAAGGTTATAAATCCACTCTATGCATCATAGCCTCACAATAAAACTATTCATGGAAGCATCATGAAAAATAATCTAAAGATAAACTGAGTTAGATGTGTATGTATTTATTTATTAAAGTCATATCCTACTTTTCTATCTGACACTAATATAATTAAAAACAAATGAGTATGATTGGATCTCCTGCAATAAAGTTATGTATCTTATCTATTTTGTGCATAAACAAAGTTGAGACAGAAAAAGCTCTACTACTTAGTTAAAATATATGGCCTAAATAAATTGTATTTTCATGCTTTATTTCATGTTGTCTCCGTACATCTTTCAGGCTTGAACAAAAACTGAACTTAATAGAAAAGATAAGCAAATAACAATGCAGAACACATCTGCTTTTCCCCCAAAACATCCAGTCTATTTTATGTAGTATAACATGCTTAAAAGCTACTGTTTTTTTTCCAGGTTAGGATTCTTGCCCAGGGCTTCAAAATGTTGGAAGTTTCTGTTACTTCTCTATGCCTCTGTCAAATTGTTTTCCATTTACGAAAAACAACATGCATCTTGCTTCTTGGGTCAGAAATGTATAAGATTTGAATGAATTTTAATTGAATCTGTCAGTCGTATTTTTTTCATTTACCACTAGTATGCAAGATTTTGAAATATGAACAAAACAAATGTTTCCTTATTTCATGTATATCTAGTATAAATGAAGCATTTCTGTTCTCCATTCTATAAAGCAGAGGCACTAGAAAGCTTTTTTTCTGAATGCAAAATAAATTGTAATATGTAATGATAATTAATGTTTTCATTCAGGATATAAATGTATCAGGGACCATTTTTTACTCTTTCTCGAATGTTTTGGAGAATGTTTCGGGTGTGAGAATGCACCACATTTTCTAACTTCTAATTTGACCGATTACTCATCTGATTTTCTCTTTGTTACAGAGAGGCTTCAGTTTAATTAAAAATAACAAGCAAACATGCTATGTTAATATTTTCATATCATGTAAAACAAGGAAGGGTGTCATTTAAAAAATGAACCGGAGAAAAAGTTTCAAGGGACAATTTAAGTATTTTTTTCAAACATTTGACTATCTAACTTCTGAGGTTAGAAGAAAATGTGGTTGAATTCCTCTACTTCTTCACAACACTCAGAAGCATAACATTTAGGTCTAAAAAAGTTGAATCCTCTTTCAGCAGTTCAAAATTGTGGAATGCTGAAGATGGAAAATCCATACTGGTTTAGAAAAAACAATGCCTACATATGCAATTGAATTCCAGTAATTCCATTTTATTTCCATGCTCAGTTTAGGATGACACTATTAATTTTTAAAACTCTAATTGTACAGTGTGAGTACTTCTAGACTGAGTTCTAAAGACGAAAACAGACTGAAAATGTTGCAGACTTCTTGCTTGAAATAGCTGCAGGAGTCTTGCCAAAGCAAATTCCTTTCAGATAGCTGAATTTTATTCCCATTGTAGCTGGCCAATGTGACATTGAGTGGTGGAGAAGCTATAATTCCATGGAGAAGCACGTGGTCATTACCTTATTTATATTTTTCCTCTCTCTGCCTCTACAAGATGAAATATTTTGTTACCTATGGTGCTCCATGGACAATCTAGAGACTTCAGAATACATTTCTAGGACTTGCTATTTGGGGCTGGAGTATCTGACCATATAATTTATTTATCTCATCAAACTTCTAATCTACTTCAATCTCGGTTGCAACTTTAGATGGCTCACTGACTATAATAACTAGGTTTAAAACAGCATTCAAGAAGGAAAAGAAAGTAATAAGAAATGACAGTACAATTACCAAGCACCCATGCTAGAGAGAACAATACCAGTAGTTAGAAGGCCAGTCTTTAGGAGGCCTGCTAAAAAAAACAAACCAGGACTTTTTCAAAAACACATTACAAAAACACAATGGATTTGGATCTGTAGGGACTTTGGGGAAATGCTGCTCCAGAGGGCAGGCGTGGCTACAAGGAAGGCCTTCAGCCCAATGTTATTAATCATACATTACCATAATTAATGCAGTTTCGTGGTGTTTAACTATAGCATTATCCTTGGCATTTTACAGACATCATGGACATTGTGATCTATCTGGTCCATTTGAACTCGCTTCTCCCTTGCTTCTAACTTTTCTTTACGCAAGAAGACAAATTGTGTAAGCAATCCTCAAATATTCCTCAATAATTCTCAAAAGAAAACAATGTCAGCTGGGAAGTTCTCTAAGAGGGAAAGAATTTTAAAAGCTAAAGAGGGGGGGCAAAGTTTATTTCTGAAGACTGACAATAAGATTGCATTGAAGTAAGAAGGGGAGTGGGGAGAGGGAGGGGTGAATAATGTGCCAATAACATTTTACTGTGGAAATTTGCAGAGGGGAAAGTGACAACTTTTATTTGTCTTCATGTTGTCCATTACTCAATAACATAGCACAGTACAGAAAATCTCTGACTAATGCACCATGTATTGGGATGCGTTTTGCTGACAAGTCCTAGATACGGTATACACAATATTTTCAGTGACCCGGTAGTCAAGAATGCTAAGCTGTAAAGAGGCTTTGATGCAGACAGTTAAGGGACATCTGGCATGGGAAGGATATGAACAATGTCATGAATTATATAATAACTCTTTCTGAATTTCCTCAAAAAGCAAACCAAAAATACCTGGATTTGGACTCAGGTTTTTTGTGTTGTATTTTGTATTCTGTTCACTATAGTGCTGTTCCCTTGCATGCCTTCATTTTAATGTTAACAGAAACTAGTAGGCTCGATTGTTGCCTTGTTTATCATTTGTCATCTTGTTGATATTTTTCTTGCAAGGTTTTTTTTTTTCTCTATTCTTGAGTGATGTCTCACAATGAAAACTCTTCAGATAAAAAGCATTAATTGGAGGGACCAGATCCTTAGTCGACTTTTTATTTATTTTTATTTGTATCCCACTTTTAGTATTTTTACAAATAGCTTCCTGTTTTCTCCACAGCAACAACAACCCTGTGAAGTGAGTTGGGTTGAGAGAGGATGCCTGGCCCAAAGTTACCCAGCTGGCTTTCATGCCTAATTTGAACTCTCAGTCCCCTGCTTTCTAAGCTGGTGCCTTCACTACTAAACCCAAACTGACTCGGTTTCTGTCCAGTTGATGGCGTATACTATCAGAAGCTATTTTTAGAGCCAAGCATTTCCTGGGAGTATATGCTGTTTCTAGTCCCATGATTGGAGTATTTCTATTGGGATAGTTACTCATTTATTCAATTTATATCACCTGAATGATTCTGGGCAGCTTACTTCATTAAAACAACAAGTGAAAATAGAAGCAAAATGAAAGCCATTTAATCTGTTAATTAAAATAATACAACTAATTTGTAGGAGAGCACAATAGATTACTTACAAGACAGCCAACCAGTTTAATGCTGCTATTTCTGTGATGGCTGGTGCCTACTTTACACTAAATACATTGTGTGGCTTCTTTGTTATAGACGGGAGCTGACAGTTTGCAGATTGCTGAAAAGCTGTTTATGGAAAAATGAAGTGACTACTGTCAATACAGCCATATTGTATTTATCACTGCAGAAACACTTGTCTTGGTGATTCTGGCATTTAATACACTTCTACCAAGTTTGTGGTTTTGGTCTCATTGATATTCTGCATCAGGGAATTTTTAAAAAAATGCACCTATGAAGATGGTCAAACATTGGCTTTAGGTTTACATCTTTCAGTACACTTGAGTGGCAAATTAAGCAGCCTGTAGATGAGTCATCATTGCATTTCTAGACGGCACTAAGAAGGCAATTCTGTACCATTTACCTGGGGGTAATTCTAGTTGCACGCCATGGAAACATCTATATAACTTGTGTGGTAAATGAGTCTTTAGACTTTCATGTTTTCGGATGAAAAGGATATTTTTCAAAGTAGAATTAGACCAATAGAAGTCTGACTCAATCCAAAATGTGAATTTTCTTGGTCATAAAGACAAAAAGTCTTCCCCCTGAGAAGCAAAAAGATCATGTGTTGATTATTGTTCCGCATGAACTTTCTTTGAAGATATAAGTCAAGTTCTTCCATAGCCCCATAATAATCCATTGTACTCCCCCTTAAAAAAAAAAAAGACATTAGCAAAAAAAAGTCAAGTGCTACAACAGGAAAGGAAAAAGCTTTTTCTTTATTACTGGTATCTGAGATAAAGACCCATTACCCATTTTCCTTCAATATCCAGTATCTCAAAATTGTATTGTTCCATTTTGAAGAACTTAGTGATTTTTTTTTTTTTAGACAGGCTTTTTACTCTTTTTGAACTTAGTGATTTTTAGACAAGCTTTTTGCTCTTTGTGATTCAGCAGTAAAAGCGCTTGCTGTTCCGTTACCTTTTCTTCTCATCTTTTTAAAGCAAATCCTTTCCAAAGTTGCCTTCTCCTAAGTGGTGCCTTTCAGATATATTAGACTACAATTTCAGTAATCCCCAATCAGCATAACGTATACTTGCAGTATAATAAAATGTTTCCAAGCTTTTTGCTAAGAAAAGCGAAGGTTAGTATTCCATCCACTCAGGTAAATCTTCCTTTTTTGACCGCACAGCTCCCCATGGTAGAATGCTTAGGAATTTTCTCCTTGTTAATTTTCTCAATCCCTTTTCTGTGCTGAATCGAAATTGTAGAGGCAACTTAATTTATATGAGATTAGAAGCCAAGTAGGATTTTGTACCTGGTTAGTGCATGGAATACTAGGACTGCAGGCTAGAGTAGGAAATAAAAAATCTGTGAAGAAGGCAGTGATACACAAGTGTATTGCTGTCAAGAAAGCTGCATGATGTTATGTCCATTAATCTCCTAGGAATCAAAATTCAACTCAAGAGTACCTTTAGGTTTTTGATCAGGTAGGGGTGTCAAATTCACGTCGTCACGGCGACGTCATGTAACATATTGGGACTCTTTTCCCCTTTGTTAAACCGGATGTGAGCGTCGCCAACCCGCGACGCATCCGGCCCACAGGCCAGGAGTTTGAGAGCCCTGTTTTAGATGAAGATAAGCCCCTAGTGATCTAAATGGAATTTAGATCATGATTGACTTGGCCTTCTAATTTCAGTGGGTTAGAATGCAACTAAATTAGTCTTAAATTGACGAATTTAAACATAATGTTCTTGTTAAATTAAAGATATTCTCATTGGCAGATCGCTGAAGGTTTCATCCAGAAAAGTAGTTCTGATAGCTACCAACGTAAAATCACATTCAGCATACTGTTTACCTTATTATAAGGGCTTAAGTATATATGCAGGTGAATTGGTTTATGTTTCTCTATTAAGCTTAAACCATGATGTAAAAGCAGCATGTGTTTGCAGTCTGATTTCATATCTAAGTATCATTACTATAGGACAAACAGCTCTGCTTGTGGTTTGCAATGGAAAGAAAGCCATGCTTTGTTCTGGAAAAGAACAAATAAAATCCTCAGTTTAGCTGACACAATTTGCAACCTTTAAAGTGGACTTTTGGAGGAGTGAAGCACTTTCTTCCTTATTTGCAGCCAAACTAGATCATATTTTAACTTGGTGTGACCAGTTTTGTGTACAATTAACTTTTAGTCAGGATTTCCATCTACTGACCACCTCGAAAGTCACAATTAGAAAATGTATTTTAGATGTTTTATAGCAGCAGTGGGGAACCTGTGCTTACACACCTCTTCACATCCCCCTTGAAATCAAATGTAAAGTAATTTTCCAGAAATGGGAGATAAAAAAATTAGATGGATATGTTTTGCTTTTTGGATTGAGGATTTTGAAAATAGAATGAATCTAACTTTTAAATGTGATGTAACTATATGTCTTTGTCTTCACTACAAGTGTCTCTTTGGAATTTATTTGCCCAATAATTTATATACATTGGACAACATAAAAATGGTATACTTGCAGAGATGATGCTGATAATTTGAGAGTCTCAAATTGAGATCAAATTCAATTCACCCCATCCTACCATGTTTATTCCCCAATAATGTCTTTTCAACATAGCTCAAAAATAGAGGCAAAAAGTTACCCTCTGCCTGTTTTTATGGTAAATATAATAAAATACTTATACATTATAGGATTATGTGTATTTGATTCTGGAGAAATAGAAACAGTGTCTCCTCCTTTATTGCACGTACTATATAGGCAATTCCCGAAGTATCACATAGCCGCAGTTTTCCAGGCAAAAGAGATGAGTTTAATTCTAAACTATTGTTATCAGACAATAATCTCAAGATATCACAAGGAGAATTGTCTCCTATTACTAGACATTGTTGAAGATATGACATTAGCAGACACCTTCAACTAATTTTAATTTTGTTCCAAAATTTATATTTCAAATTCTATTTTTCTGATCTATGATTGTAATAAAATATTTTGATGTTCTGTAATTTTTGAAAGGCAGAAAATAATGTTTGTTAAGTAAATGCAGTACTCCAATATTGGCCTGCACATATTCTGTGCAAATAATGCTTTTGGGCCACAGACAGGTGAGCAAGTACTTCCAGGAGTTGCCATGGCAAAATCAGAGTATGAGCCTGTGGGAACTGATTTGATGAATGCCATTTAGAGCCATTGACCAAAATGTTCCTTGGATGCCAGCAGCAAGGTTTTCTCTTTCTCATGATTAATGAGACATTTGGCCATTTAATTTTGTAGAAACTGTCTGAAGCCATGTCTATGGGCTATCACATTAAATGTGCCTTAATAAATTAATGGATGTCACTTGTTTAATTTTGCCTAATACATTAATTACACAGCAGAAGATGTATGCTGTCTTAATGCAGAAAGAAATCTACTTCCTTGAAAGAGAGAAATGAAATATTTACTACCAGTATTTAAAGAGTTTAAAATTACCATCTAAAAAGGGCCTTAGATTGCTTAGACTTTGCCTAAAAATGCAAAACATAATTTTACCGTTTTTGTAAAAAAAAAAAAAAAATGCTCTCATTGCAGAAATTAATTTATAGTTAATGCCCAGATTGTCTTTTCAGGATTGTAATCATTCTTCAAGTTATATGAAATAATTTGGTTTTGAAATTCATTTTAAAGGAAAATAATGTTTCCAAAATTCTAATGAGTATTGAAGAAGGTATCAAGGTGACTGAAAGATGTGTATGAGTATCCTGTCTTTAATTCTACATATGTCACTTTTGTAATTTGCAAACATGCTGCCTTCCCACGCTTCTGTTTCCACTTTAGTCCCATGGGAAAAATCATGAGGGAATTCACTCCTCCACTCACCCACCCCATTTTTTTTCCAGATCAGAAAGTTTGGTTTTCTAGAAAGGCTGCACTGGGATAGATCCTGTATGTAAAGATAACAGTCTCTTGGCCCCCTCACAATAAGAAGCTGAACATAAAAACAGTATCAAAACAACTCCAAATATTTTGAGAATCCAGCTTCTATCACAGAAAGTCAATGAATAACTTTGGGTTATTCAAAAAAGATCCCAGCCCAGGACCACAATTCACAGAATTGTAGTTTAAGCTATAACCTCTATTTAATCTGGTGCTTGTATTAAAACGATATTTCACAAACGTATTTCCCAGTATAAATGATGTCATTTTTCACCATAGTTAGCACAAGAACTGGATCTGTCCCCTTGGACTTCCTTCCACTAAAATACTGTGATTCAAAGAACTAAGTGGGGCACATGCTGCACACTCAGAGTGCACAATGAAAGTGTGGCTTGGACTGGCCTAGGAACACAATGTATTAGCCATATTAAAACTACTTTAGCAAACTGTAACAATAATGAATGATAGCAATTACCATAGGAATGTGAAAAACCAGTATATGTTGAAAAAAATAGAAAAGGTTAAATTCTCTTTGTGCCCTTATTTGCAAGGAGGAATTTAACTGCAGATGTAATAAGAATATCTTATCTAGAGCCTCTGGAGTGAGGAAGCTCCTAAATCCTATAACTAGATAAATAAAGTGAATTAACTGAGCTTCAGCCAACTTGAGGAACACAACAAATTTGAATAATACAAGATAATTCTCAACTGGACAGCACTTTCTTTTCTGTGCCTCTCCCATAAAAATATAGTTCCCATTAACCCCAAAATTACATTGAAAGTACAGAACAGCTTCTCAGCCAATCAAGAGCTTTTTCCTCTTGTACTTGTGTATGTCTGCCAGACAGTATAAACCACCCCATGATGGCAGATGACTGAGACCTGGTACTTATCGTACTTCAGTGGATGAATGAATGGATTTAAACTGTTTAAATCCTGATCGTTTTCTTCCTTCCCCCTCCCCAGTTCTCAGAGCAGTTTAAGAAATATATAAGACATAAAAGCCACGGCTGATGATTTAATGTATATAAATGAGTTTAGAGTAGTATAAGAAAAGAGAAGCTACCAATGTGTGTTTCATGGTGAACCAAAATTAGAACAAAATAGAGGGCATTTGCATTCGAAAGAACCACATTATTCCCTTAGGTAGCTGTCAATCTTAACTTCCATTGTAGTTCACTAAAATATGTAAATATTTTCCCCCTCCCATTTTTCCCTCTGGCTGATTTTTACTAACATGAATGAAAATATAACACTGTTCCCCAATTAGTTTTAAGCCAAGTTCTAACTGTAGTTATATCCTATCTGCTGGGATCATGAGGTTTCTAGCTGGACACATACGGAAGGTTCAAAGTTTTTTTTCCAAGGCTCTCTGCCCTTGCCTTCTTCCCAGGATTGAGAGAGTTTGACTGGCCCACAGTCACCCACCTGGCTTAATGCCTAAGCCAGAAGAATTCGACTCTCCTGGTTTTTAGACTTTAACCACTTCACCAAAGTAGTTCTCCAAGAAAGAGTAAATGCCCATCATTTCCCTTTCTTAAAACACTGGTCTGTTTCAGAACCATTCATGCACTGCTTCCATTGGGGTACCTTTATTATTCTTCTCGTTCATCTAGCTACCCTTCAAAAGCTATGAGAATTTAATAGGTTGGTTTCTTTCCTACATTGATTGCCCCACTGCAAAAACTACATACCGTACATGGTGCAGGTAGTGTAAAATAAAGATAGGGGGCAAGTTTTGCCTAGCTGTCAGTATGTTCAATTAGCTGGAAAGCCCCTCGGTGCTCTTTACATGGCTTACAGCTCTACCAGCTGGGAGCCTAGTTTAAACATTTCAACATTTTGGAAGCAAGGAAAATTCTACTGGAGCAAACAGTGATCAGAAATAATAAAGCAAGGAGAGACTGTAGTATTTATGCTTCCCTCCAACACAGAAGTAGCTAATGAGATAAACACAGGTTTCTGTTTAAGCCTGATGTGTTTTATTAATGAGCAGCTGGTTGCTTTTTCTCTCTCAGTCTCTGAGAAAAATTGTTAAGTAGAGAACAGATTGTGTACAGAGGGTGCAATTTCTGATAGTCCTCTCCAGTTATGTTGTTATCTCGTATTAGTGCTTCTTCCCCTTCTTACAGTTTAGGAGGCTATAAGCTTCTTTCATCTCTCTTTGCTTCTGCATATTACATTGGCTGGTAATCATTATGTAAGCTTAGTTTATTATAAATACAGGGGAATTTCATAATATAGGATGGAATTAGGATTAACAGTCTTTGGGTTTTTATTTCCAAAAGCAATTCACATCTGAATCTTTTGGATTGAGCTTTGGCAGTAGAACCCAGAAGTATGGGCACAAGATCCAACCATGGCGTTGGTAGGAAGCAGTGAAAATGGGGAAGGCGATGGACGGAGCATCATAGTTCAAGTTCTCACCCCTTTGGCTTTGTGTATACACACCCAGAAGGGCGGGTCTTGCATTGCAGTGCTCTGTTCACTACTTTGCCTTGATTTGTGACTTTATCTCGCGTATATGTCATGTATGCGTGTCTACTGCGTCTCACTTTCTTTGGCCATGTCATGCGGGGGAATTCACTGGAGAAAGCGATTATGTTCAGCAGAGTTAGTGGTAAAAAGAAACCAGGCCATCAAAGAACATTGTGGCTGGACACCATCAAAGCTGACACCAGCCAGAGCATAGAAAACTCAAGTAATGCAAGATCAGAAGATGTGGCCCATAGAGTCACCAAGAGTCAGACACAGTTGAATGGATAACATCATCATCATCATCATCATCATGTGGGATCCACCTATAATCATAAACAAACAATGAAACAAAATCTTGTTCAGAATCTTGAAAGGGATGAAATTAAGGATGAAAGGAATGAAATTATCACAATTAAATAAAGACATACATTTACTTTCTTGCCCCCTGCTTGATCGGATGGATCTGAGATTCTCCTCTGTATTTGGAATCAGAAACTTGGCTTTTTTATCCTCCACATACTTTTTAGAACAGTATTGAATGGAATCTGCTCCAGTTCAATTTGAATTAAGGATTTGAGATT
>JANHFL010003627.1:240784-274399 GCA_032468155.1 Oxyrhabdium leporinum | reverse complement strand
AATCAATTCCAACTTCTCACGAAAGGAAAAGATCTCGCGAAGTTGGAATTGACTGAGTGAATTTCAAGAAGGAGAAACGTGATGGAGCTGGAAATAAGATAGGCAAAGAAATGCTTGGAGAATTGGGGTAAAGCATGGGGGTTGGGGGTGAAAGCTCCATGGCATGGGGCTGCAATGGCAAAACGGGCAACAGAGTGGCCGACGCAAGGGAGGGGGACTTTTCCTTTTCCCCTGCTCCTCGTAGTTCCCTCGTGCTGGCCTCTCCTTTGCAATGCAGCGGTCCACCCCGCTGAACACAAAGGTGAGCTCTGTGGTGCCTAAGCAGGGGCCAGGCCTTGCCTGCTCGGAAGGCAACTGCCACAGCCTGTCCCCGGAGCTTGCCTGCCTCTGGCTACTGCTGCCGCCACCATGGGGGGGGGGAATCAGAAAGGGACAGGCTGCGGCGGCTCCCAGCTTGGTTCTGGCCGACAAAAAGGTGGTGGCTGCAGGCCTTTCACGCCAGCAAAAAGTGGCGTGAGAATCCTGCAGCCGCCACCTCTTTGCTGGCGTGAGAAGCCTCCAGCCACCACCTCTTTGCCTTCTCTTTCTTTCCAACTGGCAAGTTGGCTGTGGGGAATTGTCCTAGACCTAATTGCCATGAACTTTCAGTGGCCTATTCTTCTTCGGCTGTCAAACCGGAACTTCTCTAGCAAATCAACAAAATGTTTACAGGATTGGGAATGTTGACTTTAGGAAATACCTTCCACAAGGTTATCCTGCAGAGCCTGATCTTCTTTTCATCCTGATGAATTTACCACTGTTTATCTGGCTTGTCATCCCTGCCACATTCTTCTCCTACTTACCTGCCTCTCTCCCACCATGCTGGCCAAGCACGGAAATTCCACCTTTTCCGTTGTTTTCATCTTTCCTGGACAGCACTGCTAGCCAAGAGGCAGAGAATCTGTGCTTGGCCACGATGGGGCAGAGAGGCAAGCAACAGAGAAGAATCTTCCTTCCCCTTCTTTGCTCCTTACTCCCCCAGCAGCAGCAGAAGGAAGCCACTGTCCCTTTGCTGGCCTTATTTCAGAAATGCAGCAAGAGGAACTCTGGGAAGGCAACTGTTTTCCAATCAGCCTGTTTTCCTGCCATCCTCAAACACATCATGTCAGAATATCTTGCTGCAGCAACAACCTGTAGCAGATGGCTTGGTCAGACTTTGGGGAAATTGTCACGTGGCAAAAACCAAAGTACAGGTAGTCCTCGACTTATGATTAGATGCTTAGGGAGCACTCGAAGTTATGAAGGACTTCCCTGCAGTTACTTATCACCTGGGTTCAAAGTTCCAATTGTATCCCCACCCCCGGCCACAGTCACACAAGCGAACTTTGGACACTTGTCAACCAGGCCATGTGTACAGCTGTTTGCACTATCCCACAATCATGTGACTCTGGCTTATGACAATTTTGCCCCAAACTGGCCTTTACTTCTAAATCTTGGCAAACTGAGCCATGGTGAGCTGTTGGTCTGCTTAACAGCCTCACACAAATGGTTGTCATCAGATTGGTCACGTGGGTGACCCAACTTATAACTATCACAAGTTATGACTGTGATGGGCAGGTTTCATTAGGATTGTAACTCAAGATCACATGTATTAAAAAGAACATAAATGCACCAAGATGAAACCAGCTCTCGGGGTTTATATATACGTATATATGTTTTTGCAACTGTTTATGTCAAGACCACAAATACTGCAGGAATCTTTAATAAGTTCTAATAGTCTAGCTTCATCTGCTCACTCTTCAAGCTGTTTTATTGTATTTTCCTAATAGCAGGGAATATTGTGATGCTTTGAAATCTATATTTAGTTATCCAAATCGCTTTTTAGGCTCATGAATGCATCTTCCAAGAAAAATGGCTTGAAATAGTGAGGGCAGGGAGTTGCCCCGTTAAAAATGAGGGGTGGCCTTTTGGTGGCTTTTTTAGGTTTCCTTTTATTTCCTGTTTTTCTTGCAGCTCGCTTACTTGTTTTGGAATTCTTAAAACAACTTTCCAAGCATTTCTAAAGTATTTGGCTAAAGGAGTGGATATGTTGCCTGAAGTAGAATAGAGAACAACGGAAAATATTTGATAAATATTTTAATATAATGAACTGAAACACTACAGAAGAACTTGGGTGAAACGGAGAAGATAGCCACTGTATGCATTTTGGCCCTGGAAATAGCTGTGGAACACAGTATATTGTCAGTCTCAGGCCTTGTGTCCAAGAAAAACATTCTAATGAAATAAAGCTTCTAGAATATGATGCTTATATAAAACAGTGGTAAATGAGGAAAACATTTGGCAGCAGAGCTGCAATAAGCCTCTCTAAATATATTATGTAGAGAGAAATATGAGAATTAATTAAAGCAAGCATGTACGAAATTCCATTTAGCCTCTCTTTCATTTTATTTTTTATTTTTGGCACGGACGAAGGCTGCATTTAGGAAGAGAAATGAAGAATTACTGTTCAAAAGGGTTGTAATCATGAGGATAATGTGTGCAGAGGGTTTGGCAATGGAGAGGCAGCAGAATGGCCTTTCTGGCGGCTTCACTCAAAAGTTGGAATGGAATTTGCAATTTGTGTTTGCAGAAGGTTTTCTGATATTGCTTTGTTGCTTTACGAAGGGAGATTTCTGTTAATGATTGGGCAATGCCAAAGAGGCTGCAGTGCATTTGTAAAAATTGCCTCTTCTCCTCATTGCTGAAACCTCGTACTGGATCAAGAATCCCTTTGCGGTGGAAGGGTGCTATTATTCAGCGGAAGGCCACTTTTCAATAATTATGAAAACAAAGTACAATTTGTATGCTAATGAAGCAAGAATGTACTTGCATGGTAGTCCGTATTACCTTCTTTTCCCCCCTCGTATGCTGTAATAACCTTCTCTACAACAATGCATTTCAAGGAAAATGGGGAAAGAAATGTACAGTATTCCTTCTGAAGAAATAATTGATCCATCCAATTTATTTAAAATAAGCATCAGGCTGGGAAATGCAGAATATTATAAGGAACCTATTTCATCCCTTCTGCTGTGTACGTGCTTAATAGAGCTACATTTTGAATTTCAGCTGTGAGAAGAATGAACTATTTTTTTTGGTCTTCTCTTCAGCTCTTAGGTAATAACCAAGAACAGAAATGGGAAAACAGAACAGTAAATTGAGACCGGAGGTGCTCCAGGATCTCCGAGAGAACACGGAATTCACAGACCACGAGCTTCAAGAGTGGTACAAAGGCTTCCTAAAAGATTGCCCAACGGGCCATTTGACTGTTGATGAATTCAAAAAGATATACGCGAATTTCTTCCCATACGGGGATGCCTCAAAATTTGCAGAACACGTGTTCCGCACTTTTGACACCAATGGTGATGGGACGATAGACTTCCGGGAATTTATAATTGCGCTAAGTGTTACATCTCGAGGAAAGCTTGAACAGAAGCTGAAATGGGCATTTAGCATGTATGATCTTGATGGCAACGGTTACATTAGCCGTGCTGAAATGCTTGAAATAGTGCAGGTAAGTAAAAAAATAAAAATAAAAATAAAATAAATGTTAAACCGTCTAATTAAATGTTAAAATGATCTAGTGCAATCCAATTCTTTCAGCTATTTAACTTGAATGCAAGTATAGCACCATTTTCAGCCTGGTGCACTTGAGATATATGGGCCATGCTGGCTGTAAACTATCTCCAGTAAATCTGGAAAGCACCAATTTTGGGAAGACTGCCATCCGTAATCTTAATTTTGGAGTCTATTTCAGCTGAAGTTCCTCTCAGCATTCTACGCGTGTCAGTACATGTATCAGTCAGCCTTGGAAGCCATGAAACCGAGGTCTCAGCAGGCTGCCACATAATTACACATGGAAAATAGGGAGGGGGTACTTTC
Source organism: Oxyrhabdium leporinum (assembly GCA_032468155.1). Lineage (NCBI taxonomy): Eukaryota > Metazoa > Chordata > Lepidosauria > Squamata > Cyclocoridae > Oxyrhabdium > Oxyrhabdium leporinum. The sequence continues at coordinate 270,502 of JANHFL010003627.1, read as the reverse complement.
TCATACAGTTGGAGGGATTGAAGTAAAAACAAAATTCTTTCTAAGAACGTCAAGGCCGTTCTGTGCAGCACCTGAAAGAGGAGTGCCAAGATGGAAGAAGGGATGCTGGGTATATAACGCAGGATTGGGGAATGTGATTGATGATGGTTAAAAGAAGGTGGATCTTTATTTCTCCTTTGGGTGGAGAAAAACCTGGGCCTTCAGATTCAGGTTTTTCCAGATGTGCCAACATGGTTTCTTTGATAAACTCTTACTTAGATAAACTCATATCTGAGTGCTGAGTGATTTATTGGAACTTGGATGGAACGCTGACAACATGCATATGCAGATAGTCCTCAACTTACGGCCACAATTGAGCCCAAAATTTCTGTTGCTAAACAAGACAGTCGTGAAGTGAATTTTGTCCCCGGTTTTATGGCCTTTCCTGCCACAGTTGTTAAGTGAATCACTGAAGGTGTTCAGCTAATAACATGGTTGTTAAGTGAATCCGGCTTCCCCATTGACTTTGCTTGTTAAAAGATTGCAAAAAGTGATCACATAAGCCCGGGACACTGCAGCCATCCTAAATCCATGCCAACTGCCAAGCGTCTGAATTTTGATCATGTGACCATGGGGATGCTGCAACAATTTTAAGTGAGAAACATGGTCATAAGTCACTTTTTTCAACCCCATTGTAACTTTGTTCACTAAACGAGTGGTTGTAAGTCAAGGACTACCTGAATCCCCAAGTAAATGAGATGCAGGCAACAGTACGTTGTCTTGTAAAGTTGTAAAGTAGTCATCAGATTACAGATTCTATTTTGCATACAGAGGTATGAGTGTCCTTGGGTTAACACCGACTAGATGAACAGTATTCTGGTATTTATGCACCAACACTTATTGGTTCCGTTCTTAAAAATGATCTGGAAATATTGCCTATAACACATGTACAATGAAGGCTGGTAACTCAGTGCTTCATTTATTTATTGAAAATTTTAAATGAAAATGTTGATTGAATGAAGCCATGATTTCTGGCAAAGCTTAATCCCAGTGGGTCCATCTGGTCAAATTCATGGCATATGGAACATGGTGACTTGGATGTAAGAAATGATAAAAAGCATGAATTTTCAAATCAAGTGAAAGAAAAACAGATCCATTGTTTGTCTGAAAGGAAGGGAAAGAGAAGAATGTAATAGAACTGAACTAAGTAACCTGATCTTTTAGAATGATATTGATGAAAACCTGGAGTGAAGTTGTAGATTTAATTGTGAACAAAAGTATGAATTGGTGTCTTCTATTGAAGGTGTGCATGAAAGAAGAATTTATGGATTAGTGACAGGTCATGTTACACATCAGTGAATGTTAATAATAGAAAAGGAAAGGATGAACTTTGGAGAAAATAGTGTAATATTTTGAATGAATGCAGCCCAGAAGGGCAAACATTATTTTAGATGGCATGAAGGCAGAGAAAGTGATAGAGATATTTAGCAACCCAAGAATGAATGAGAATAATGAAATCAATATTTAAGTACATGGTTGAAGGATAAGCCTCTTCAGGGATAGTTGTAGCAAAGGAGGAAAATAGAAAAGTGCAAATGATTTGACTGCCTTTGGTGATAGTTTATATCAGGCGCAAGTAGCCAGGAGCAGGAATTAAGTTCAAAATCTTCAGGTTTATTTTATGCTACCTATATACACGAATCTGATCTACTAATAGTTGCAGCAAATTGGCACTAGATAAGAGTCAATGGAACTTGGGGTGGGGAGGGCTGGACTTTGGTCTCTTGTGGGAATGTAGCGACTCCAAACTTATGACGCGTTTGATCCCGCTTTTGGGCTCCACCTCGTCATCTCCTACAGTTTACATTAGAATTAGAATTAAGGGTTATGAGGAATCTGAATATGGGACAGATTGTTACTGGTATCAAGAATGGATCTTGGGAAAAACGGGATGGGAAAGGATGTGAAAAACACGGTGCCAGTAGAATAACTGTAGGGAAAGGAAATATTTGTAGTTAGTTTAACCTCCCAACAGAATGGAATTGCAACTCAGCTACGGAAAAAAGGACATGGAAGCTGCTTGAAACACAGAAATGAATTTGTTTACAGAATACCAGTGAAGAGTGTGCATCTGTTCTCTTTAATAAGTAAATACTTCATATAAATCAATACATGCAGAATATGGGAATATATTAGATGCAAATCATAGCATAGGAAATTTTTTTTTATGCAGAACTTTTTGAGGGTTCCTTTGGTATATATATATTAATATACTTCACCGTAATGGCCTCTCAGCTTTGTTTTATTTTGTTTTTTAAGTTTGGATCTCCAAAAAATATTTTAACCTGTTTTCTTATATATATATTGATATCCCTATAAAGGCAATCTATAAAATGGTGTCTTCAGTCATGAAAATGCCAGAGGACGAATCAACTCCAGAGAAACGAACAGATAAAATCTTCAGACAGATGGATACCAATAATGATGGTAGGTTTCCGCAATAAACTTTTGTGGTGTGCTTACCAGAGATAGGGGTAATGGTAGTGGACATCTGTTTTCAAGAAATCTGCACAGGGAGAAATTGTTGCATTAAAAAAAAGAGAGAGTGAGTCTTACCTGTCCATGAAAAAAAAAAATATTCTAAAGTCTCTGGTCCTAAAACCGGACCACGAAAGACTTCCCTTGTTTATAAACCCATCTCTGTGCACACTTATTTTCCTGAGATTAACTTTTTTTTCTGTTGCGTTCTGTTTTTCTCTTCCACTGACAGTCTCTGCCGAGCCATATAAAATCTTGCAATTTGGAAATAAATTATTGAAAAGTACGACATTTATTCTAATTTGTACATCTCATTCTAGCTGCAGGTTTTTTAACTCCACAAATAGGAAAGATAAGTTGATTTGCACGAATTTTGAACAGTCCATTAGAATTTCAAAGGAGCAATTAAAATTGTAGATCACCATGTTACTTCAGATTGACAACCGTTATCTCTGTTCCTCCAGCTAGATCACTAAAAGCAAAGATAGCATTTTTCCTTTTATCTACTGTATTTCGTAACAGGAAAATACTATAGAGGTTGCCTCTGGAAGCAGTATCTTGCTTCAGAACCTTTGATCCATCAAGGTTAGGAGAGAAGAAAAAGGAAAGCTAAGGTTCTTTGTAGTGCGGAGGCTATTTAATGGAGGCATTAGTGTTGAAATAGGTTCCTGCAGTTTTTTAGTAGTGGGTCAAAGTAGAAATGTTTCCTCGGTATTGCCTGCTAGCAGGACGTGTGTTTATTTGCATGGAAATATATTTTAAAAAGTACCCTACTATGAACTGGTATGGTGGGGGTTTTGGGGGGCACTAGTTCCTCAGCCAATGATGATTCAAAAGATACTAATATCTCAAAATATAACCAGAAATGAGTTCTTTGAAGCAACCTATTGCCATTGTTGTCCAATACCCCCTGAAACAAAGGTGAGGTTATGTCACTTTCAAGTCTCAACTTTTTTTTTATTATAAGTCTTTATTTTATTTTTAATACAAACAATCTTTCATTACACGGTTGGTTGTCTGGGTACAAATATTTTGCAGTAATAGTTAAAATTACAACTATATTCTTTATATTAGAGTTTTCTACTTTTATCTTATTGCTAATATGTCATTCATTATAACAATCATCATCTTAACATTTTTAATTTAATTCATCTATTGTCTACTTTTGCTACTTTTCTTTTATCTCTAATTTTTATATGTATTCTCTAGCCATCGGTAAAATAGTTCCCATATCGTATAATATTCAATTTGTTCCTTCTCTTTAATCGCAAGTGTTAATCTATTCATTTTTGCACATTCTAGTATTTTCCTGATCACATTTTCCTCTGTCTCAACTTCAATACTTAATCCAACTAATCTTAGTCCAACTAACAAATGATGAAAGATGCTGGGAGTTGTTGGCAGGGCAGCAGATTCCCTGCCTTAGTGTGCAGTCAGCTTATCTTCCCTGTGACTCTTGACATGAGCATATCACTACTACAGTTAAATAAATATTAGGTACCTGCAAGATGGGTGCACTGGGATGTCAAAATGGGAAAGAGGTGGTTGTTGTTGTTACATCAGCAACAGAATAGTACCTTGTGGTGTTTTTTTTACTTTGGTGAAGCACTTGATCTCTAAAAATATGTCAGAAGATCTGAACATGTGAGAAAATAAGTACACTTCTAATAGAGAGTGCAACAAAAATAACAGTAAAATAGGAAAGGTGTTGGTATTCTTCACAAGAGAGGTTTATCAGAGTACCCTAATTTCTGAAGGATTTAATATATATTCCTAGTACTATTTAGAGCACAGGGTGTTAACTTGATCAGCCATCGTTAAGTTTTCCTCAAAATAATCTGAGCTGAATCAAGGAAAACGCAGCCCATTGAAAGAGACCCCACCACCACCATAGGTTTCTTACCTTCCTTCCAAGACTAAACATAGTTATCCTGGGGAGAAGAATACCTTAGCACTAGTGGGGGATTTTAATTCAGATTGAAGTGGTCCATCTGTACCGCAGCAACGGTATAGGCTGGCTTTTGATGCCGTGTCAAGAAATAATGATACAAATGTCATTTACTGAGGATCTGGTTTTCATTGAAAACTTCTGCTAGCTGTTGCTCCCTCCTAAAGGTGAGAGATGATTGCCCAAGAAGCAGAAGTGTCAGCTAGAAGATGATTGATATTTGTGTTCTTTGGATGGTTTTGTGAGCACGCATATTTTACAACGGCAATCTCTTTTGAGATAAATATGCTGCATAAATGCATTCTAGACAAGCATCAAATAGTTTGCCTATTTCTGATTTACTCAGTTGTGAGAGAACTTAAAGGATTAATATGCACAATCCACTAAAGTCAATGTGATCACTGAAACTTATTGTTTTCTAGTAATATGACAGAAAAAAAAAATAGAAACCCAGAATAGAGTACAGGTAGTCCTTAACTCACAAGCAGTTGCTTAGCTACCATTTAAAATTCTGATGGGCCTTCCTAGGGGGTAGTTAGGATCCATATTTGAAGTTCCAATGGTTACTCCCCCCTCCAGTCACGGGACCCTGCTTTGGACACTTGGCAACCAGACTGCATTTGCAGAGTCCCGTGGTCATGTGACTGTGATTTACGACAGTTTTGCTTTCGGTTTTTGGCAAAACCGTACCTATTGCAAACCAATGATTAACTGTAGCAAACCAATGCTTAACAATACTGCTTGCTTCACTATCTCCGTGATTCATTTAATGATCACCAGAAGGAAGTCTGTAAAATATTTAAGACTGTTTTACAATCATCACCACTGTGATGGGCTCCAATAAAGTTGTAACTTGAGAGCTACCTTGCATCCTTCCACAGTTACTCTTTCCAGCCTAGAAAATCTGTTCAAGTAGAGATGATCTCCTCAAAAAAACTATAATTATAAAAGCTTATTGTGCTTGTCCAAATTATCCTAGAAATATATCACATTCCTCTGCTCCTTTCTCTTTGCCCATCTAAGAAATTAGGAAATGAGAAAGAATAATACTTGTTACCTTTTGCCATTGTCTGCCTTTCCAAAAGGAGCCAAGCACTTTGAATAAGTAATTCCGAATCTTGATCAATAAACTCATAACATAACATGTCAAAGAAAACGCATTCTACAAGTTGCCTGAGAATGAATGGAGATTGAAAAAATGTTTTTCTTCTAATGGCATTCTGATGTTTTTTTATAATACAGAATTCTGCCTTGGTTTAATAGCAATGGAAGCCATTTGTCCCACACAGACCTCATATTTTATGAGGAACAATATGCTGAAATAGACAAGTCCACAAACCAACTCACTTAACTTAGATTGTAATGTTCACTTAATTTCAAATATTTGGCATCATAGATTTGTAATGTTTTTATCTAGCTCAGGGAGGAAAATGTATTGGGTTCAAAAATGTGTCTGCCTGAGATTCAGCCGCCTGCCATTTTTCAAGTCCGCCCTTCAGCGAGATGTCAGCTAAAGGAAGCAACAGATCAGCACCGAGGTTGTGCTTGTTTTCATGTCATTTTCATTCAGGGTTTTGCATTTTTCTTGAGAGCTTTGGAATTGTAACAGGATGTGAGAATTTCGTCTGGTTCTTATTCTGATTGCAGTTCGGAAGTCTACATTATATCAGAGTTTCCTCAGCTAACACCACCCCCACCAGCCCCAAAACAGCATTTTTGGTTCTTTGGTACAAGGGTGGGTATCTTTTTGGCAGTCTATCAAACCCCATCCACAGTTCTTTTTACACCAGCTGGAAATGAACAGGCTGCTCTTTGTATTGCTTTATGTGGCAGATCAGATGTATAATTTTGTCTCTCTCTCTCTCTCTTCCCTTCAAGGTAAACTATCTCTCGAAGAGTTTATAAAAGGTGCCAAGAGTGATCCCTCTATTGTGCGGTTGTTACAGTGTGATCCAAGCAGTGCGAGTCAGTTTTAATGAAACTCTGGACAGTTTGCAAAGAAAATGACTGGCTTGTTCAAGCTTTGCTCGTAATGGATGCCTTCAACCATTCCTCATTGGTTAGTGGATGAAACTCCGTGGCTGGATTGTCTCTGTATCCAAGTGGGAAAAAAAAAAAAGAAAGAGAGAGAGAGAGAGCGCCTCACTCTTCTCATCGGCTGTGATACGACTTTTCTTTCCAATATCCCAGTTCTGTTTTTCACTGCACATTATTGTTAGGGCTCCCTGGTAACCGAAGAGTATGTTTACATGCAAGTTAAAAGAGAGGGAATGGTGTTTCTCTCGGTTAATCTAAACGGATGACTTTTGTAACTCCGAAAAGATACTGTATGTAATTTTTGTCTGCTATGACAGCAGCGAATGACAGGCAGTTTATATCCCAGAAAATCACGATGAAATGTGGAATAAATTAAGCAGGTTTTTGTTTTGTTTTTAAATGGCACGTCTCCAGTTTTCTTCTCAGTGACGAGAATTGCTTGCGCTTGCATAGCAGTGCAAGTGATTCTCATTGGGAAGAAAACTGGAGTCGTGTGGTTTTTAAGAAACAAAATAGATATGCACGTATAAAACACACACATACATATACATAGTCGCATGTGTATGTGTGTGCATGTGTATACATACACACACATATTTTACATTTATTTAGGTCATATTTAATATATGAAGTAGACTTCATCCTTCATTTCTTCTAGTTGTCCATGATGATTTTTTTTTTTTAAGAAAAGAATTATGATATTTATACGTAGTCAAGTTGCCACTAAGGCACTGCATGATTAGCTGTTTGTGGGTATATCACTGTTTTAATTACTGGTTGCAACACTTTGTCCATTTTTACTGTGCATATTGTCCCAGCATTTACTGTGTTTAATGAAGACTAAAGAGGAATCATTCTGCTTCCGTGTTTCACAGTGAAGCGCCACTCACAATGGCTACAACATTTTAACAGGCTTTTGAGTGAGGTGAGGTAATTTTGACAAGCACTTACTATGATCCTCCTACCAATTTATGGCTGTCTATCTCTGTTAATAGTCTTGTGCATTCCAGTGTTATTTAATATCTGCCTAATGCCAAGAAATGCTGATTGAAATAAAGGTGAATTTTCTTGTTGATCTATGTTATATTTTCATTATTGGATGTTTCAAGAAAACAATGAAAGGATATTTCAAGAGTCAGTTTAAAACGAAGCGTTCACAAAAGTTCACTCCATTCTTCCACAGATTTTTCGAATAGAAACATTGTTCACTGACTGGCCACAACTGCCATGCTTATATAAACCACAGGAGTATCTTGGTTTTGTGAGCAAAAAGAATTTTTAATGAATATCAGCCTAACTCAGCAATGTTATTTTTATTCAGAAATATAGCTAGAAGTTCTATTCTTTTTTTTTTTTTGAAACAGATTTTTTTTTATATATAGAAAACAACATTACATAACATAGATACATTATAGGAATTGGAATAAGGGAAAAGATAGTATTGGCAGTGGAGCTCTGGACTCTGGGTGGACAGTGAAACCTACCAAGTGAGAATGAACAGCACCAGGATAGTAAAGCCAACTTCTTAGAATCCTGATCTCATCCCTAAAAATGCCCTTCTTCCATTCAGCCTGAAAAGTGTTAACGGCTGTGGTCCAAGGGTTACAGTACCTCACTTAAAAATAAATATAAAGGTTTCATTGGGTGGAGTTCCACTGCTGGTGACTAAAATGGACACGTTGATGTATTTTTATTTTGGCAGTATAATATGGAAGTGATTTGCCACATTTGCCTTCTTCCAGCTTGATTTTTCATGAGGCGGGAAAGCCAGCTGGGTGACTTTGGGCCGGTCCCCCTCTCTCAGCTCAACCCACAACCCAGAGTTGTTGCGGGGAAGATAGGAGGAGGGAGGAGAATTAGGTATGCTCCTCTCATTGAGTTATTTTTAAAAACAATGAAGGTGAAATTAATATATATATATATATCAGATACATTTTCAATGTAGCCTAAAACACTGATAGAAGAACAAGAACTGTTTCCATAGCATTGCCAAGAAAACAAAATGGATGTGCCATGAGATCAAAGTCAGCCAAGAGTGATGTAAAAATACATGAACTTTCTTCCAGGTAAACCTGTTTAAACTCGTGCCTCTATTAGCTGAATATTGGCTGTTGATGGTCATTTCCATGCTGCTTTGAGGTTCCCTTTCTATCAGCAAATTCAAACTTTGAGTTTTGTGTAGAGCAGGGTTGATCAAACTCCCGGCCTGCAGGACGGATGCATCACACAATGGCCACGGCCATGCCTTGTATAGCAAAGGGGGGGAAAAGTACCAATATGTCACGTGACGTTGCCGTGATGACGTGAGTTGGACACCCCTGTTGTAGAGTATACAACATACTGAAATTCCATCATGCTAATCTATAGTAGTTGAATGGGAATCAGCCAAAGCTTGCATGGATGAAAGAGGCTTCATTCACCAGCAGAAGATTTAGATTGAGTAAACTTTTTCACGTGTTGAACTCTTCATGCATTTCAGTCATGCATTCGATTCTATAGTGCCAAAATCTGTTCTGGAAAGCCTGAGAGGAGGAGGAGGAGGAGGCTGTGAAGGGAAGAAAACTGGTGCTCCCCCTTCTCAAAAAAAGACATCTTTCTGCTGCCTGCCAAAAGCAGTATTTTCTGAAGAACTAGCACTTAGAATCACAGGGGTGTCTGTGTGTGTGTGTACAGGAGCACTTATATAAGTCCTTGTGTTTTGCAACCAGGCTTGAAAGCATTATCTTTGAGGTCAGTTGTCAGTTTATGAAACATGCAATTTAGATGTTATACTGGCCACTGACCTGTAAGAGACACTGTCGTACATATTAGACACTGGGCCTGTGGATTCAAATCTTGTTAAAGGGTTGAACGTGGAGCATTTACGTGGAAGAAACCTACACCGAGAAAATGCTGATAACAATGAAACTAGCATAGTGCCCACTACTGGTCAATAGCTGACATTTAGAGCCCACAATTTAACAGAAGGAAGTTCTGTTAGGAGACCAAGAGCCATAAAAATCAGAAAATTGTCTGAGAGTATGTAAGAAAAAAAAGAAAGAATACCTGCACAACTAATATAAAACTGATAATTTATTTTATAGTATGCAATATTCTGAATATTTGTTTAAAACTTAATACGTTCTTTCAATAGGCCTCCTTAGAACTTGGAAGACATGTCTTTTCCCTCTTTTGGCTTTGAATGAAGTAAATAATTGCATTTCCTCATTTTTAATTAAGACAAAATTGGAGGCAAGAATATATGATTAGCATCTGATTAGAATGAGCCGTGGTGGCACAGCGGTTAGAATGCAGCACTGCAGGCAACTTCTGCTGACTGCCGGCTGCCTGTGATTTGGCAGTTCGAATCCCACCAGGCTCAAGGTTGACTCAGCCTTCCATCCTTCTGAGGTTGGTCAAATGAGGACCCAGATTGTTGGGGACAATATGTTGACTCTGTAAACTGCTTAGAGAGGACTGTAAAGCACTGTGGAGCGGTATATAAGTCTTAAGTGCTATTGCTATCTGCCTCTAAGTCCAATTTAGCAAAGTCTTTGGGGTAGGCAAACCTAGGACTGGCCTAAGACAAAACACTTGTTCACCTGAACGATGGGTAGTTGATTACTTTGCTCTGCATTTTTTTTACAGTGCTATAGTTTGACTTGCTAAAGCAATGAAGTGCAGGTAGTTCTTGACTTAAGAACGTAATAGAACCTGCCCATTACAGTTGTATCCACATGCTTAATGAAACAACCTCTGCTTTCCCTGTTGTAACCATTAAGTAGAGAATGAGTGTCTCTGGGTGGGGGAGGCCTAGTGCACTCCCGAGGTCACATTGCCACACATGGCCTGGTCCAGGCCTCCCAAGCCCTCCCCCCCCACTCCTGAAGTACTTCAGCTCCCACCCTGTAGGTCCCCACAAACCTGGCGCCTGCTTCCCACCATGAAGCATCTCAAACTCTCACCCCACCCCCCTCCATCACGCCTCAGTCTACTTACCTATTCTGTAGATTGCCTTTGGGGAGCAATTAATCACCCCCATGGCCTTTCTGCATTGATACCGTGTGGTGCTGTCCTGGAAACAAACTATTTTGGGAGTTGCTACAGTTCTTGAATCGGCATCCCTGCAGTTGGTAAACAAGCACCCAATTTTTTTTTGGCATGACTGTGGGGGTGCTGCAGCGGTCGTAACTTTAGGTCAGGTTGGATTAGGAATTAAGTCCTTTCATTCAGCACCATTGCAATATCAAACAGTTGCTGAATGAACCATCATCAGTCAATGACTTCCTGTAGAGTTTTTAACATGCTTCTGAATATTTCAAAATCTGCAGAAAATTTAAAATGAAGAATTACAAAATAAAGCTGGTTTCGAGACAGAGAGAGAGAAAGAGGATAGAGAGATGATAGAAGAGAGATAAAGATGATGAAAGATAATGATAGACAGACAGACAATAATCATCATACAAGAAATGGCCACCTAACATAACTCTGGGAATTATCTGTCCCATTGTATTGTATCCTAGAGAAGATGTATACTCAGTATTGGACAAAGATGCAGTGCAAATAATGGGCATAATGTCGCTCATTCATTTATTCATGCTTTCAATTTCTTGCCATGTTCATTAAAACAAGGATAGACAATGCACAACAAAGAAACAAGTAGTAACAGAATCTCATCCAGAAATAATCATCTGTGCTAATCAATATTAAATCAGGTGCCAGTCCACAGTGACCATAGAAGTTGAATACTCATTGTAATAAAATTGTTTTAAGAAACTGTCAGAATACAGGGAACATTCCAAGACTAAAAGCAGCTCTGGGAATAACATATTCTATAATGTGGAGCCCATTGTAGAGCAAAACTAAGTCTGAAGAGTATGCAGGAAAAGATACAGGAAATTAAAAGAAAAATCAGCCCTGGGAAAAGGAGGAGGAATGAGAGACTCCAAATAACTCCACCTTGATGTTGTCTGGTATAAGGGGGGAACGGAGCAGAGGGAAGTCATGGCAGGCTTTCAAGTTTATATTATTATACCCGATAACAATAAAATATCATTCCTGGAATATTTGCAGTGTCTGTTTCTGGCACATCCTTATTTCACATGTAGGCCTTCTGTTAATGTTCGGACCTTTAGGGCAAAATCATGCTTGGAAGGCAACCACTAATAGCAAATACGTTTGATTCCTAGAAAAATGATGGCATATTTGTAAAAGTGCAGAACATTGCCTGAAATTCAGTTAATTGTGAAGGAATTAGATGAGGTATGTAATGATAGTTAATGATGCACGTGGCAAAGGGCAACCTCATGTTATTCTGTGAACAATGGGTTTTCATTCTAGTAGATGTGGATTGTGGGAACCCCTCCTCAGGGCTCTAAGCAATAAAAGCCCTGCCCAATTCTTGTCCCTGAGAGAAAAAAAAACCCCAAAGTATATGTAATGTTTCAAACTATAAAAGATGCCAGGATCTACAACGCATAAGAAAGGTGCTTTGCAACACATAAAAAATATCTATGGAAGAATTAAAGGACCTGTGTTTGCAAAGCACACACCGTTTCTTCGTTATTTATTGCTGACAGACACTAAGACTCAACCATGGTATGTCTTCCAGATAAATGGAACTAGAGCTGCCTATCTTTGGATTCCTTGCCATTCTGACTGGTGATGCTAGTCTGGGGAATAGAGAATAAATGAGAAGATTATTATTTTACGTGTAAAGCAGGCAAATATCTCCATTATATAGCACAGTGTTCTTTTTTCAATTCACAGATCAAGCAAATAGCTAACAAAAATTTCAAAAGGTATGTGGATCTCTTAGCATCAATTAGCCATCAGTAAGATTGAATGAACAAGAAAAATCAACTAAAGCTTTAAGAATGTATTGATACCGCTATCATTTTGAACTGGATCCAGAAAATGAAAGCCAGTTAAAATGGAAAAAAGTGCACTTTATGCCCTTTACAATCAATAGTAGTAAATGTTCTGGTGATACTATGGGAACCAATCTTATATTCTCTGTATGTTTCAAAGGCATCTTCAATTAGAGCACATTGGAGTAGTTTAATACAGATGATGCTACCCAGAACACAATGCTTTTCTCTGGGATACGGGAAAAGGAGTTGATAAAAAGCCCTTAAGTGCCACCTGAGAACCAAGGAGAAGACCACAGTGCTACCCACATATTCTCAATCATTTATATTGTCCAGGTTAAGAATCTGCTTATCTGATTTTTAGATTCTAATCCACTGTCTTTGATGGAACAAAGAGAGCTGGGTATTAAATCAATTTAATAAAACCTGTCTGTAATTTCAGTCAATACTGTATGTTTATATGGATGTTGAAAGCATAATCTCTCTCTCTCTGTCTCCCTCTCCTCCTCTCCATCTCCTGCTCTCCCGCTCTTCTTCTCTCTCTCATACACAAAATACAACATAATATGAAAATCACAAATTGAAGCACTAGCCTCCCAATAACATTTTCAGAGATCCAGCAGCCTTCAGGTTCAGCGAGCGCCACCTCAAAACAGTATTACCACAACCCACATGGTGGCAATGTAATTCAGAGATTATGGGTCATCACATAAAAAATACTTAAAGTTCCAGATCATTTAGCAAGGCTGTTTCCTCCTTGTCAAACACTAATAATAAATAGGTCCGGATTAAATTAGAATAACCAAAGCTGAGCCCAAACTCAGTCTGCAGCAAGTTGTAATATATCTAGGTGATCCTTCAAACTGAGTTGTATGATGCACTTTAATACCTTGCCAAAATGAATTATAAGCTGGAAGTTTAGATGGAAATATTTCTGAATCTGATGTAAAGATTTCCCCAACTCTTTGGAGAGTTTGGATGTAAACTTCTTCAGACCTGTTGGATGTATGGCCTTGATTTGGGCTTTTCTAACATAATACAGTAGGTATCTGAACTCAGAAAAGAAGCATTGGGAGTTAAATAATAGAATTTGATCTCTCCCTGAGGCTGGAGCCTGGTTTACACCTTCAGATGAGGAAATCTGATGCACGTTAATCTCACTTTGAGTCCACCAGATGTCACAGGATTATAGCCACCCAAGTATTTTCAGTTGTGAATTTATCTCTTTTGTCACTTGGAAAATGAAAAGGTTTCTGCTGTGAAATGTCACATCACTTCAGATCCCAAAGACAGAGCCTCCAGGATGACCATTTGATGGCAGTAAAGAGGTAGAAGACAAACTTATTTGCTGCCATCTAATGGGCATCTGGATTCTTGTACCTTAGATCTGATACCCTTCTAAAGGTGTTCATGTATTTGAAATAGTATGCTATCATATCCTCTGTTATCACAGGTCAAGACTGTGTGCCTTTTCTATGCAGTTATTAGGTATTGAGCCAGATGGAAAGGCACGTACCTGGTATGTTGCCACCCTGGGTGTTTAAAAAATCTTTAATGAAAAAAAATAAATATTGCCTGTTAACTGTTTTGAGACTGGAACTAAGCTCAAAGTTTGACTGGTAAAATAATTCTCCCATGCTATGTACTGAAAGTGATGGCTTAGCCAAAAAACATCCTAGTATATTTTCATGGAAAGCTAATAGAGTGCATGGAAAATTAATCTGTTCAGCTTTAAGATCTCACATCAAAGCAATTACCACTAGTGTCCCAATAGACCTTTAAGACTTTGTAACCACCCTTTCCACCATCCACCTCTTTTCTATTTAATTCCCTGGACATTGTGGATTATTAAATTCTTATCTGTCTGTTAAGAATGTATTTCGTGGAGAGAGAGAAAAAAATGAAGACAGAAAGTCAGTGGATTGGAATCCTTTTCTTCATGCCTTGCATTTTTCCCAGCTATCAAACTATGTAGGCATTATGTTTGCGAAATACGTCAGTAAGGGAAGATGTCAGTGCGTACACTACAGCCAAGCAAACCACTACAGACTAATGCACTCTTGCATGCTCATAATCAGTGATTATGATATGAGGAATGAACCATCCTAAAAAACACACCAGAAAAAAACCCCTACCTTGCAATTGAGGGGAGTCACACATTCAGTTGCAAACCATCGAGGGCGAGACAATCTACAGTCATAGCTAGACAGATTGTCTGTGACACAGACTAGAGCAGCAGGCCCAGCGTGTTTGGAAACAACCAAACTTCCCATGTCATTTGAATTATTTGTACAAAGGGAGTGCTACTTATAAAGGTACAATTTTAACACATTGGATTTCTAAATCATCCAGCAGTAATATTCTGATAAAACGATTTTAAAATATTAAAACCATCATCAATACATACGTTAGAGCAGCAAATTATGTGATTCGATAATTGTTTCCCATAAAAAGGGCAGTATTGTTAAAATTGACCAAACAACTTTCAAAATAGTGTTTCCACGGGGGTAACTCAAGGCCACAAACTTTTTTTTCCCTTACTTAATGTGTTCACACCAACATTAATTTATTCAGGGCAGTTTGTTGGCCATAATAAGATGTATTCTCTGGCTAAGACAGATACCCAATCTCAGTTGTGAAAAACTCTAGAAGAACCCCAAGACATTACGGTTGGCTGACCTTAAGTGGGAACCTGATAGCCATCCAAAGTGAGAGCTAGGTACATAGTGAATAAAACCACTGCCCGGAGTCTAAAATTACTGACTGCATAACTTAAATCTAGATGGATTTAAAACAAAAAAAACCACAACCCTCAGCCTTACAAGACAGTTACGTGAAACACTATATTTGAAACCACCTCTCTGAATACTGTATGCACATGGTTTTGTCTCTTTCAATTACTGCCTTCAATTATTAATATTTTGGTAGTTTGGGTTTATTCCTTTCATCTCATAATAATTGTAACTGAGCTTTTCAGCATTTGGTCATATCCTTTCCTTCGCAGTCTTTTCTTCCTCTCTTCCTCCTTTCATTTTTTTAGAGTTTCCCACTATTTTACAATGTATATTTCTTGGAACTAGGGATTTTTACTGCCTGGGAGGCTCTCTAAGACAGAGGAAGCCACTCTGTTTAAGCTAACAGATGCCTTTCAGATTGGGAAAATATGTCACAGAGAATTTCACAAAATGCCCATTCTATACCCACTGAAAATTCTGAATAATTTTCAAATTCCCTTTAAAGAGAGTTACTATAATGCTGGCATGTGGTGACAAGGGCCTGAGGCACTGATGCCAAGGCTTCCTTGTCTAGAAAAGTTACAAATCCAGGAGAGCCACAAAATTCTTTATGGAAAGAAGAACCCATCCAGAACCCACAACACGCAGAGAAATTTAGCTCTGACCTTGAGAAGGCAGTGGGAAAAGTAAAATTGGGACTCACCCCTGGGAAATGTGTAAGCATGAGAAAGAAAAACTCTACCTTTCCTTTCTTGCCTTTTAAAAGGGATTTTTTTTTTAAACTTTCAAGATTCTGTTAATATGCCCTACAAAATAAAGTAATACCCCTGTGGTGTTCTTTACCTGGTTTACCTCCAAAGTTTGGCACAATGGAACTGTCATGGAACAAGGGGGTCTCTCTGGAATTTCCTATCCACTCAGAATCTCAGTGCCTCCAGATATTGGGTTAGGACAGCATCTCCAGCTAGGCCTGGATGATGTACAATTGAGTACCATACAATTGAGTACTAATGATAGCTCATGTCAAATGAACGCCTGAACTCTTCCTTTGGTGAATTCATATTGATGTTAAAAAGAAGCATTGACAGAGCCTCGAGACACCACATACTAAGAATGCATACCAGCTCCACTGTTTCTTGCATCCCCATCAACTGGAATGGCCCAACAAGGTAGCAGCTGTCCAGGTGCAAGGAACCAGAACAATACAGTGAGCTGACCAGTTTCTTCATTGCTACTTGCCTATTTACAAGAATCTCGTCAGACTGATTGCATTCTGTCAGGAGCAACCAGATGAGGGCTGCCAGGGACTTTAGGAGTGGTCAGGTCCCTGTTGTTTCCTCCCCTGCAGGGATTTCAAACTAGCCAGTCGCTTACCTCCACCCATCCCACATACAAACACACACACACTAGCTGCAGAGTTCACCACCAAGCAGAGTCACCATAATATGGTCCTTCTGATCACCACCTTCAGTAGATGGCTAGAACCTGACAATTTCCCTTTGAAGGATCTAACAAAAGTGTCACAGCAGCCCATGACTTTAATGCTTCTACCCAGCACAATCGCTGTGATTCTAAGTAGCTGTCAGACAAGAGAAACGTGTCTGATTCCCCAATCTTATTGTCAAGGTCTCATATCTAGGGTCAATCATATCTAGTCCTTGTTCTACTTAGAAGCCAGAGTGGAGGCCAGAGACATTCTTGGAAATAATAGCAACACTAGAAGCTGACACATGGTGGCAGCTCCTATTCAAACAAAGCCAAAAAAAATGCCACTCTTTTAAAGCTACTAAATAGACATATTTTATTATATGCAGATGCAGGGCCAACCTATTCTCCAAAGCACCTGAAGGCAAGACAAAAAACCATGGATAGAAACTAATCGAGGAGAGAAACAACCTAGAACTAAGGAGAAATTTCCTGACAGTGAGAACAATTAATCAGTGGAACAACTTGTCTCCTGATGGAGTGTGCGTGCACACACTCACCCACTGCTCGCATGAGTGGGGATGTGCGTGTATATGCACATGCTCGCCCACCATTTCCACAGCCCAGTTCCGAAAGGCTGAAGGCCCAGTTGGGGACCCCTGGTAGAAGGTCCCCTGCTTGGACAGGAGATTGGACTAGAAGGTCCAATCTCCTGTTCAAGGTCCCTTCCAACTCCGTTAATCTGTTAGACGATGCAGTAATAATGTAATTGACTCGGTTGGTATGAAAAGAGCTCTGAACTCTCTTGCTCCATCCATAGAGATATTTGGGATTGGCAAAATTGAATAAGTCAGTGATAATTTCCTATCCCCTTCGCCCCCTTCATTCAATCTCTTTTATGGCTGGAGAACATGCATTGTAAATTGTATTATCTCTCTTTAAAATACGAAGTATCTAGTATATCATTTATATTATTTTTTTCAGTGTTCCTCCAGTCAGAAGCTTATTCAGTAACTATTTTGGCTTATTATGCTACAGCAGCTCTTCTAAATTAATATTTATGAGGTTGAATCTAATGAGAGAGAAAACACGCTGCCTTCATTAGAAATGCAGATGTTGAAATTTGCTCAGATTATAACAAAGGCAAGTAGAGGACCCAGCTTTTGTTTCAGTAGCGGTGAAGCAGACCACAGTTAAACCATACAGTATGTTTTCTAAGCCAGTTGCAATGTTGACAGGACACACTGACCCACAGTTAGTCAATCACAAGTTAGTGTATTGCCTTTTGTAAACTCAGATTGAGTGGCTAATTTGTACACACTATTTGAGTTGTGCATAATTATGCAATGTCAAGCATCAGGGAAATCAGGAGATTCAGGCAGTTCAAATGAGTATAAAGATCTATTGCAAGGTTAAGCTCTCTACAAGAATCTGAACTACTAATGGTTAAAGCAATTTGGCGGTAAATAAGGAATTCATGGTAGGCTGGACTTAGATCTTTTGTGGACATGAAGGGACTCATGACTGATGAGGTGTTTGACCCCCTCCCTTAGGCTCAAGCTGGTCATCTCCTACACATATCATAAGCAGGAAGGTAAGCATCCCAATATTAATAAATAGTAATAGACTTTTCTGCACTTACTACCAGAGATTTGCAGTCTGGAAATACCATGTCATAAAATACCAGGAAATTCGGACTATTATAACTACTGTTAGATAAATATACAGTATAGGCAGAACATGAGATAGAGATGGATGGATGGATGAGATAGATTGAGATAAGTAATAGATAAACCATAGAGATCATATGTCATCTAAAGCCGTGGTGGCGCAGTGGTCAGAATGCAGCATTGCAGGCTGACTCTGCCCACTGCCAGCAGTTCAATCCTGACCAGCTTAAGGTTAATTCAGCCTTCCATCCTTCTGAGGTCAGTAAAATGAGGACCCAGATCATTGGGAGCAATATGCTGACTCTGTAAACCACTTAGAGAGGGCTGTAACGCACTGTGAAGCCGTATATAAGTGTTATTGCTATCTATCATCTATCTATGAGAGAGAGAGGTTTATTTTTCTGGGCATCTTATGCAGTAATATCATATCATCAATGACATATTTTGAGTTTCCCAATATCCCGCCTATGCTTGCATATATCCACAGTTCCATTGCTAATAGTTGATGCCTTCATCTAGTGCTCATTCTGGACCAATAACTCCAGCTTTGTAAGCAGTTCTTCAGCAAGTCTCATTTATTTTAGTCTTAATCAGTTCTTGCCGATATCACGGAAGTTTCAGAAGAAGGATGACAGGAGACACAAAGGAAATCAGAAGAGATTTCATTAGAGCAGCGTTACTCATCCTTAGTAATTTTAAGCTGTGTGGACCAACTCCCAGGAGGGTGGCTGGGGAATTCTGGGAATTGAAATCCACAGATCTTAAAATTGCTGATAATGAAAAACGATGCCTTAGAACAGGGGTGAGAAACTATGGCCCTTTTATGACTTGTGCAGTTCAACTCCCAGAATTCCTGAGCCAGCAAGGGACATGGATCCCCACCCCTCCTTAAAGGCTACATCTCCCATCAGCCTGCAGGCCATACCGGGCTCTGCGTGTGTGATAAACACTGCAAGGCATATTCTTTTTGCTATTTAGCCCTTCCCAAAATGCAGAAAGGGACCCAAAACAATGAGTCGTACTTTCCTGGGGTGAGAGGGAAGAAATGCTAGCAGGTGATTTGCAACCAGGATGACTGAAAATCAACAGTATGTTTTTCCACCATGTTGAGTGGAACTGTAATGTAAGTACTACATCAGATTTACATAGCTAGAAAGAAGCAAGTGCATTCCCTTCAGATAAAATACTGGGTAAGGGGGAAGGAAACCCTACCCCTGTCTGTATGTGTGATGCTATGTATCTTAGCTGTGGGATGCGGAAAGCAAGTCAAAAAAGTAGATGTGAATAATGTGTTAGAAGAGCTTAAGGCACCCAGGTAGAAACCAGGAGAGTGGGAATTCTAATCCTACTGTAGACATGAAAGCTGGTTGGGTCACCTTAGGTCAGTCACTATCTCTCAGCCCAACCCACTTCACAGGGTTGTTTGGTGAGGAGAATAGCAGGAAGCAAGGAGGATTAGGTATGTTTATCATCTTGAGTTATACATAAAAATAATAAAGGAGGACAAATAATCTAAAAAATAAATAAATCTGTATCTCTTTGCTGCCATCTTTTCAGCCATAACCTGGTAGCCCATCTTCCTCTTTATCTATTTCAGGCCCACTTCCTCAAATGTTTTGGTTATATTTCAACCACTTGCCTTCCATTCTCCAAATAAAAATAAGAAGTCAATAACTTTGGCTGCTTTATCCATCTTGCAGAGTGATTAATGTACATCTTTAAAAGCTGTAATAATAACAAGCTAAATATAAATCTCTGAGAATTATCCATTGGATGTGATGTAGACAAAACAAAATATGGTCTTCTTAATGTTCTACTGGGCTTAACAAAGCTGTCTCATGAGGCTACAGGCATTTCTGGCAGAAAAATGCAGTTGACGGGGTGGGTGGGTTATTTTTATTTATTTATTTATTTCGTTGTTGGTTTCATTTGCATTTTTAACATTAAGAACTCACAGCAAGCAGCTTTTACCTTTTACCAAATATAGGATGGTATGTTGCCTATTGACTGGATTTCTGCACAAGTGTATTATATCAACTGTATCTTTGCAAGAATGTCATTTCTTCACCAACAGCCACTATGGTGTGGTAGTTAAGGCAACAGGTTATAAACTGGGAGACCATGAGTTCTAGTCCCGCCTTGGGTCCAAAGCTGACTGGGTGTCTTTGGGCCAGTCCCTCTTTTTTCAGCCCTAGGAAGGAAGCAATGGCAAACCACTTCTGAAAAACGTTGCCATAAAAACTGCAGGGACTTGTCCAGGCAGTCTCTGAGAATCAGACAAGATTGATATTTTTTTTTAAATCACACTATTAGAACTCCCCCACCACCACAGAATTAAAGTTTTATAGATGATTAAAACCACTCTTAAGTAGGCAGTAGGCTAACAGCATTATCATTAAAATGAAATGTTTTAGAGTTGTATACTGCTTCTCAGTGCTTTTAAAATATTTCTAGGGCCCTCATTATGGGGTAGGCCTGAGTCTAGACTGAAATTAGAAACCAGGAGATTATGAGTTCTAGTCCCACTTTAGGCATGAAAGCTGGCTGGGTGACTTTGGGCCAGTCCTTCCCTCTCAGCCCAACTCACCTCACAGGGTGAGTTGTTGTTGTTGTGCGGAAAACAGGAAGAGGAAGGAATATCATGTACGTTTGCCATCTCCAGTTATTTATAAAGTAATAAAGGCAGGATAAAAAAAATATAATAAAAGAAATATTGTTTCAGGATCCAAATAATCTGGTATGATTGTCACAGGGGTGAGTGAGACCTTCTCTTTGCTCCCTGCAATCTTTCGTTTTCAAGTGAGCTTCTGGGCCTACCTTCTTCTGCTGCTGTACCTTTCAATAGCCCTGTAAGGCAGCATCTGCTTTGGGGACATCAGAGATCTTCTAAATAATCTGTTTACTGAAGTAGAAGGCGGCTCTGCCTCTGCAGAATGTGTTGTTGATCCTGATGTTAATGTGGTAATCATCATCCACAGAAACCAGGCTTCATCTCTTCCTGCCAAGAAGTCCTATTTTCACCTCAAAAATCTGCATCCCTGTTGAAACAAGAGATTATGATTTTGCCTAACCGGGTAATAAAACATCGTCAAGCTCAGAAAGCACTAAGGACTCCACAAACAGCCCTTAAGGGCAGCCTTGTCAGGAGTGCAGTGAATATGACAGGAATCCCAATATCCCTTCAGTTGCTAATACCTGGTTTCTCAGAGTGGGTCGCTGGAAACTAGCAATGGTGGCTGCTCCATTTTCGCTCCGCAATTCGGCATCGAGCAAAGCTCCCGACGGGGTTAAAGGGTCCGATGTGTGAGGGGGTAAGGCGGGAAGACATCCACCTGCAGTCAGTGAGCTTCCTGAATTAGCACAGTGTGCGGATTGCACCATAGCTTACGCTTGAGGAGGAAGAACAGATGTGGTTGCCAACAAGGAACTACGGACGCTTGCACTCCTATGGATCCAGGTCTCTAGGAGGCTTGACTGCATCATATGACAGTGAGCTAGTTTCCCTAGAGATGTGCTGTGTTGTAAGAAAGATCCTGGATTGCTATTCTTTGTAATTGCTTTGTGCACAGGTAGTCCTCAATTTACGTCTCATGGCTTGGCGACCATTCAAAGTTACAATGGGCCAACGAAAAGCTACTTACAATCCTATTTTGAAGTCGTGATTTTCACGCGCACACACACACACACACACAACTACATTTAGGGTGCTTGGTAACCAGCCTGCATTTATGGCTATTTGCAGTGCCCTGTAGTCATGTGACCATGATTTACAACTGTTTGGACAGAAACCACTGTTTACTTCTAGTTTCTGGCTAAAAACTCCCTGTTGTGAACAAAGTATTTGCTTAACGGCTGTGGCATATGCTTAACAACTACTGTGTTCGCTTAACGATGTGGTAACCTGCTTCATAACCATCCTGAATTATGAACCTATTGCTAGGTTCAATTACAGTAATAACTTAAGGATTACCGGTATTTGCATTTGTCCTTTCCTTTAACTATTATGTTTGCTTTGTCTGAGCATATCCTGGTAAACTTTGGTCTTCCCATCCTTTATTAAAGATTTGATGAATTCAGCTATTTCCCTACCTTTAGCCACGTTGGCAAGAGTTATAAGAATAACTACTTAATGTGGAAAGCATCTGTTTGGGGCTGACTGTTTTAATTTACCATACAAGAAACCGAAAACAACCTTACTACACTTCAGTACCAAAACTCTTATAGTACTCATTTCTATCAGTCACAAAATAATATCACAAGCAAATACTACCACCTAGTGACAGATAAACTAAATGCAGGATAGCTACTTTTCTGGGGGGTTTTCTTTTACATATTTTTTTGTATTAAATTGACTTAACAAGTTTTCTTCACAGACCCTGAGAAGTGTAACATTTAAGGAGTGTTAATATTGATCTTGTGATAAAATTAAGGACTAACCTGAACCTAATACTGTTATTATTTTCTGAAAAATGCCTTCCAATACTTCCCAAGTTGAAATTCTGAGGAAAGTTTATACAGGAAAGGAAAGAGGGAAGGATACATTTTAGCAGTATTGGTTTCCCTTGTATTTCCAAAGACAATCTGAGGGACTGAGCCATGTTTCTTTTTCCAACCTCATACAGTTTCAAGAGTAAGATATCTCAGGAATGGCTGCTCTGTAAAAATTAGTCCATGTTCTTTAAGATGCTCAGTTCTGAGGGGATCTTAAGACGAACTGAAATCTGTGGTCTGGATAGTCATGGTAAACATGGCTTCCCTGGAATAGCACTCCCATTTCAGTATCCCTTCCATTCTTCAAGAAACTCTTTTGGTCTTCTTGTTATACCTGTTGAGATCTTAGAAAAGATTTTTTTTTCTCTACAATGAATACTGTAAAACTGCAAAGTCATAGCAGGACAGCCATTTTTTTTCTCTAGAAGAAAAAAAATGGCTGCTGTGCTGTGACTGCAATTTTACAGTATTTATTCCTTTGTTTTCAGTGCTGAATGAAATTATAACTTTAAGTGTCATGCATATACATATACATTTTTAATCTGTATCTATATCTATATGTGTGTACTGTGTATATCATCATCATCATCATCATCATCATCATCATCATCTATCCACTGCAAGATGAAGGTCTCTTCAGCATGTATCCAACCAAGACAGTCCTGAGCTTTCTTTTGCCAATTGGGCCCGCAATACTTGCTGACGTCGTTGATCGTTGATCCATCTTATTTTAGGTCCCTTTTGTGGATGCTTTTTATTAAATGGAATTCATTCCATGACTGCCTTGGTCCACCTGCCATCAGTTCTTGCTATGTGACCAGCCCTTTTCCATTTCAATTCTTTTACTCTCTTGATATAAGTATTTGTATACACACACACATATATACACACGTGCACGCACGCACACAGGTGCATTTTGTTGCATCTCTTCTTTGAAAGCTTCTTCTTATACCATAAAGGCAGGTTTTAAGTGAATGGGGTATTTAAACGCCCTTGGAGACTCAACTGTTTCTGAGCAAACTGGGTCCCTTCTATCATTACTCAGACATAACAGTTGCAGAACAAAGCTATTTCCGGCCTACTGAGCTTTTAAATAATTCAGAATTCAGAATTCTGGAAACAAAGCCTAGAGTAAACAGAGCAGTCACTCAGACTTTGCTGTGGCCAGATAACTTGTCCTACTTTTCCTTCCCTTCATCTTCTTTTAGAGGCTTCTTTGATTTGAAGATCTTTCTCTCCGTCCCCATGAAATGTTCTATTGAGTTAGTCACTGTCCTGTGATTTGTTTTTCAAATATGAAAGTGCCATCTGGATCTGGAGATCTTCTTTAGAAATAAGAAAGGTGGACAGCTGGAGGTCATCTCCTCTCTGTGTAATCTTCTTGGGCACCCTCAAAACAGAGAGCAAAAGATAGTCTGCTAACAATGTCCAGTAGAAGAGGATTTCTGACGATGGGGAAATGGAAGGGTGGGAGGAGGGAGTAGAGATGATCCAGAGAAGACTTATGGGTAGTCTGGAATTATATGAGGATAATTCAGTGATTGTTGATTTCTACAACATACTTAAATGGTTTATTTGGGCTAAATATCCCTTCTTTAGTCAATCATGGGGAGTAAGATTGCTACACCCTGCTAGAGAGAAGTTTCCTGAGGTGAGGTCCAACGTGAGTCCGAAAGTTTGGAAATGTAAACCTCTGGTCTGACCCAGATTTGATCCTGCAACAGTGTCCTGGGACACTTATATTCGCTTTCATTAGATCATAACTATCTCCAATAAAGGAGAATATTTGTAGCTCAGGGTTGAAATGAGGGGTCCTTGGTGCTCTCTGAGCTTGATTGTTTTCTTACGGATGTTTCATTACCCAAACTAGGGAACATCATCAGTGCTAGTGCTATAATTATTTCCTCCTACAGCCATACAAAGATGAATTCCTAGACTGGCTTTCCAAAAACAGAACGTCTCCTTTCTTTCATTTCTCAAATTCATCGTTGTTGGTATATTGTGGGGTGAAGCAGGCTAACAACCCCAATTGGGCTACTGCAGTTTATTGTTGTTTTCAAATGGTTTTTTTTAAAGGCAAGATGAAGTGACAGCCTCCTAGAGTTCTTTACGGTTACTGAGTCAATCCAATGGGTGTCACATGATAAACCTAAACAATAAACTGAGTAAATGGGCTGTGTTTGTACAATATGTTATGGTTAAAGTATGTTTAGTTTACATAGGCATTTAATGAGCTATTTGAGTGAGAAAATTGCTCATAAAGTGAGAGGAACCATGAGAAAGTCAGGAAAAATAACAGCAAGTGAAGATTGGGGAAACTGGATTTAACAGGAGTAGTACAAACAAAATTGGGTCAGACTAAAGACATTATAAGGAACCCAGAGAAAGAGAAGGAAGTAATACAAGGGAAGACAAAATAATTGCCAGCAGTGTGGTTCTTGGGTTTTTTTAAATGACATTTTCAGTTGGATATAATTTTGTAAGATGGTAAGGAATAATTGGAGTGGGTGGATCCTATATATGGATGGTTTGGAAAAGAGAAGATGATTCTGCATGAAAATAAAACTAAAGATCAAAGAAGAGGGTTTATATATCGGGTTTCAGAATCTATCTCTGTCTTGATGGCCAAGTTATACCTAGGCCTTGGCATGGCCAGGGCATTTTGCTGAAAAAGGGACAAAGGATGAATCAGAAAATTGCTGTCAAAAGATATAAATTCTTTAGTAGCATTGGCCAGTTTGCCCTGATGTGAAACCAGTGATTATAACTGGCCATACATACGATGGCAGCCATTTTGTGAAGAAGCACTTTATGATATTCACAGCACATTTTAACATTGCTTCCAACTATCTCCATTTTCTTTTCTTTTTCTTCATGTTATCTCTTTTGAATCCTCTTTTCTCCTGATTCTCCTTTTCTCCTGATCTCTTCTTATATTATATATATTTACCTGAGCTTGGCTTTCATCTTTAATTTTCTTGATTCATCTTGAGCCATGTGAGGCTAGGCCAGCTCTAAATCTTAAGGGCTTTGATATGATTGACATTGTGTGCCATGGACTCTTAGCAACCACATACATATTCTCCAGGAGGATCTGTCCTCAGCCTTGTCCTTCAAGAGCTTCCAATGGTGCACCCATCAACACTGCAACTAAGTCCACCCTCCTTACAGCCAGTTGTCCTCATCTCCTTCCTTCTACCATTTCCAGCCTTACAGATTTCTCATGAGAACATGAGCACTTTAGATTAGGCCCAGGAAAAAAAAGTGGAATTCAATGCAATTGATGCACACTGTGGCTTTTAAAATACATACCAACTAAAGAATTGGCAGTAGCATTTTTTAACAGCAGCAATTTACAGACACACCCTCTAAATTGGAACACCCATGTTAGGCTTTAAGGCCTGTCAAAGCAGGGTGTGCTTAGTGACTTTGCCAGCAGCAGTCTCTGAAATAATTTTGAGATGCCAATTAGTGTCTGTGCATAATTATTGGATTTGAATTCCATCCCTCTTTTTTTTTGAAACTGATGAAGTGGATGGAATGCCCATGGATCTGGGCTGCCAAACTCCCGATAACCACTAGACACAAAAAGTAGTTTTCCAATGCCACACACTGGTCATTTAGATTTTTACACTCCAAACCCAATAGTTCTAGTGAGCACAAGATTCATTAATATTAATAAATGTTAATAAATGTATTACTTATTATCCCAAGTTTTGCATGCATGAACACTGTTCACATAGCAAGCTTAACCCAGTTTAATTAACCCAGTCAACTGGAACACAAAAATGTGCTGAACTATAAGCTAACTACCCAACATATTATGCCACAAGTTAGTCAATCACATTTCAGTTGAGAATGCAGTGCAAATCACTTTGTCTTGTTGCTCTTTTTTTCTCCCTTTTAAATAAATCCTAATATTTGTTTCCTTTTCTGTCGTTATCTTTTTCCCTCCTTTTAAAAAATGTGGAAACTGGAGGCAGTGGCATATTCTGCTTGAAAGTCATCCTTCCTTTCCACAGTATTTACGATATATATACCTAATTCTTGGGGAGAGGGCTTGTTGAATTTATAGAATGACATCTGACAGCTGCAACTACAAGGATAGGTTGTAAGTCCCCCATGCTCAGAACCATTGTAACTTCAATGTGACTTCAAACAATTGCTGAACAAATGACATTGAACAGGAGCTACCTGTAGCAACATGATGTCATTGAAAGAAAGCAGGCTGCTTTTGTCAGATTTAAGGTGGGTTTTTTTAAGGTGGGGATGTGAATCGAAGGCCTCTGGGAAAGGAACTTGTTTCCATTCTTCAACTTCCACCCTGCCCAACACAGCCTGATTGCACACATTGGACCATGCAGCTTTAGCACATTAGATGATCAGTGTTAAGTGATATTACCCTTGAGATTACTTTCCAAAACTATTTTTTTAAAGGCCCCTCTTATTTAAAAAAAAATAACAGTAATATTTTGAATGGTGTGTTTGAGTTTTGTTACTGTTATTTTAAACTTGAAAACTGAATTAAGTAGGACTCTCCTTCTACCAGTTCCAATTGTCTTTCTTGCCCATTTCCATAATTACTAGAGGATTACTAGAAACAGGAGAGGCCTTATGGGATCTCCTCTTAGCCAGAAATGATAGACATGGTAATTAGCTCAAGATCTGAGACTAGTGCAAACTCCTTAATCCATGAGCAGTCCTCTTGGTGCTCTCTGAGCTTGGTTGGTTTCTTGCTGACAGTTCATTACCCAAACTAGGTAACATCATCAGTGCTAATCATTAGTCATTAGTCCATAGGATAAAAAAAATTCTAATTAATTCAGTGAAAGTTCTTGGTTGTTAGTCCTCTATTCCTAGAAAAATCTAAGTTGTTTAGGGAAAGCAACCATTGTTTCAGTTTCTACAGCAATCAAAATTGTGAAAGCAAATGTTAACCTTTGCGTGCCCAACCATCCCTAATCTAGCAGAAGAGTTAGGGTAACCTTAAAAGTAGCAAAAGTAGTCTAGCCATAACCAATGCAGGGTATGTAAGAATTTTCTATTCTACACCATGAGATCCTCTAAATCAGGGGTGTCAAACTCACGACCAGATGCGTCACGGTTTAGCAAAGGGGGGAAAAAGTCCAGATACATCCCGTGACGCCACGAGTTTGACACCCCTGCTCTAAATGTTACATCAGAATGCATCTTGTTGAATTCTGATTTTTAGAAACATTGATTAGTAAGACAAAAAAAGCTATCTTTCTGACCTTTGTAATTCTTTCCCTATTATTTGTCAAAATTCATTAATCATTTCAGATTTCAGATATCGTATTGAAAGATAGGCTTTCTCTTCATATCAAAGCAAAGACTTAGTGCTGCTGAACATCTGAACCAAAGTTTCTTTCCATAATGTAGACCATGAAAGTGCCCTATTGTTATCATTTTCAGGACTTGGAATAAAACGTATAATGAAACTGCTGTATCCACGAGAGACTGCCTCTAGGATTCCCTGTGCTTTTCTAAGATAGTAGAAGAGAGCTTTGCAACAAATAAAATAAAATAAATTATATGCGTAAGGATGGAAAGTTTGGGTAACTGTTCTTGGTAACATAGCAATCCCAGTTGTAATAGGAAAAGGGGAACTCACTTTGTAAAATTGGCATTGTAGACTTATGCTAGCATGAGATTGAAGAAAACCATATTTCAGAATCCATTATTATGCAGAATTTATAGCTTACCTTTGGAAGAGAAAAATAGCTAGCCCCCAAAATTATTGAATTGTCATAGAAGTAGGGCAGTTTTGGATAACTAGTTCATAAAGTAGAGCCAGTTGTAGTAGTTTGGATTTCATACAACATATATAGCTCATTTTATACATGCATGATTCTAAAATACTGAAAAATAAGATTATAAAGTTGAGTGACAAAGTTGTGATATTTAGTAGGTGTTGCATCAGTGAAATATGAATGAAATTAGTAACCATGGATAATTTCAATACTGAGAGGCTAGAGCAGGGGTTTCAAACTGGCAGAGATGTGTTATGCACAGGCCACGCCCACCCCATTGCTGCAAATGGGAAAAACATCACAAAACATCACCTGACAGCAATGTGACGCGACAAGTTTGACACCCATGCGCTAGAGCATATATTAATTACAAAAAATGTAATCACAAAATGCATAGTGAAGATAAAATATCAATCAACTGTTTCCATATAGGGATTACACAGGAGTTCTTGCTGGATTGCAGACACAAGTATACTTAGAAATCCTACTATGCTTAATTAAATGGGTTCCTAAGCAACTGTAAATGGGAATGTACAATTTATTCTGGATTTATTTTGCGAAGATGATGTTTAAGGCAGATGTTCCATACTTTTAAAGAGCAGCTCCTGAAAAGATGTTGATTTGTGTATGTTGTAGTTTTCAGCTTAAGGCAACTTTAAAGTCAGTATGCAGTACTTTCTATATAAATCCAACAAAGGCATGACAACTGGGGATCTTGACATCTACTCAGTCCAGTTCACAACCAAAAAGGAATTGCTGTTCTATTATTTTAATAGACTTTATTGAAAAACAAATAGGTCACAATAATATATGCAGACCATTCTGCCAAATATACAAGCTACAAATGCTTGCTTGACAGTCAAAATTCAGTTTTAGTAGCATACTTGAGAAAGGAATAGAAATCCATATAAAACAATATTCAGTTTCCATAGGAACACACAGATAAATGTGACCTCCCCTTCTACTTACCTATCTTGTTACATTTACACATAGCCTAAGCTTTCCAAACATTTAAAAATTCTAGGAAGAATTAACTTAATGGTCCCCAATGTCCTATAAAAATTCGTCCCTAAACTTGCCCATTAGCTAACAGTATCTATACGTTAACGCTTGCTGAAGTACAAGCTGCCGGATGGTGTTCAATTCCACTTTCCCAGGCACAAGAGAGTGGCAAAGGGACATCCTGGTCCTCTACTTCTGCTTGAAAACCTTGCTTCTTTATCCGCTCCATCAACTGCCTAACATGGGGGGGGGGGGCAGGCAATCCCAATGCGC
>JANHFL010003627.1:222253-232926 GCA_032468155.1 Oxyrhabdium leporinum | reverse complement strand
CCCTCAGGCCTGCCCCTCTGTGGCCTGTTTCTCCATTGCAGCACAGCGCAGTGCCCAGGATCCATTTTACTAGCGGAGGGGTGGGGGGTAATTTAACAAACAGTTGGCCCAGGGTCAGGTTGGGCCACACTTCCCACGACAGCCAACCTGACCCTGGAAAACCAGTTGTTAAATTATTTGAATCCTACCACTGATTAGGTCATCCATCCTAATCAGATAATTCTGGGCAGCTAACAAAACATAAACATAGAAATGTATTATTATTTACCTTAAGATGAGAACCTGATAGAAGATTAGAAAACATATATGCACAGTCCATGTAATTCTAAGTAAAACTTCTGCGGGGGTATGGCAGTGGCTTCATAATTGGATATCCAATTCAGCTATCCAGCTGATATCCAATTCAGCTATCCTCTGGCGTTGCTGCATGCAGATCTTCTAGGGAACCAGAGAACACACGTTATGGGCAATCTTGCACAATGTGTTTAATACTTTGCATATCAGTCCCACAATCGCTGCATGGGGAATCTTTGTATCCTCTGATACAGGGCAGAGCCATTTCTTCCAATATCATACCTAATTCTGTTCAATTTCCACCAGATGAAGCAAGGTAGTTCAAACCAGGTGGTTTGGTAGAGGGATCACTAATGGTCAGGCCACAAGACGGTACCTTGGACCATTCCTCTCTCCAGGCATTCTCAGGATTAAACTGGGTAGGTGTTAAATGAATAGTTGTTTTCCAAGCTGGCCTAAGGGATTTCAGTCTTGTGATGGGCTGTGCATTGTCCTGGGGAATAGAGAGGGCCTTGTTCAGCATCCTTGACCATAGCCAAATGAGAGCTTGTTGTCTTTTAATGTAGGGTGATATGATATTGCTAAATACTGGAAACCAGTGCACAGATGCAGAGATGATATGCATTGTCTGCCGGAGTTGGACATCCACCATTTGGGTGTTGGCATTGCAAGCATACACTGGCACATTATTCAGCTGTGAAATAAACTAAAATCAAGGCTGTTGTTCGTAGGGTGTTAGCATCAGCACCCCAGAAAGTTCCAGTCAGTTTGTTCAGTAAATCATTGCAGCTTTTCAATTTTTCAGGAGTTGCCGGAAGGTTAGTGATCAGTCCAGTGTTATTCCCAGGTACTTTGGAGAATTATTACATTGTAATATACAGTTCGGAACTTCACTGAAGGCTGGAATGTGGCTACTTCTGTTTTTGTTAGGCTTGGTTGGAGGCGCCAGTTTTTGAAGTAGTCATTCATCTTCTGGAGATCTTGAGAGAACATCTTTTCTGCATCACTGAAGTTGGTTCTTTGGACTGTGAGATTGATATCATTGGCATAAAGAAAGTTTCGAGAAAGTTTCAGGCAGGTCATGGATGTACAAGTTAAAAAGAGCAGGGGTTAGCACTGATTCTTGTTGTAGCCCATTATTCAACTTACGATCTCTGCTTCTACTGAATACTCTGAAAACATGAAATAATAGATTTCAAAAAAATACAAATGTACATTTAAACAGTAAAAATACGCAAGTAAAAGATGTCAAGTAAAAATAACTTCTCACTAAAACTGTCAACACAGAAAATAATACTAGCTTCTGCCCTTCAAGTCTGAGGGAAGAGCTAGATTGGTATAAGGCCTTTCAGAAAGTCAACAAAGTGGGGTCACATGGACTTTGGGGGAAGGCTCTTCCAGGGGTCAGGTGGCAGAGAAATATCTCCTAGGTCCCAACAAGATGACATTATTTTACAGAATGAATTTGCCCCATGTCCACACTGAAATCTCTGAAAAAAGGCAGCCTCTTTAAGTATTCTGGGCCCATGCCATGGAAGACTTTGAAGATAATAACCAGGCCTCGAACTGGACCTAGAAACCTTCTGGAATCTGTAGTGTAGCTCAGATAGCACACCAGCTGCAGCTTCCAAATCCTGTTCAAGGACAACCCCATGCAAATAAAGCACCTTGAAATAATCAAACAGGGAAGTGACTAAGGCATGAGTAATTAAGAACACAGTCTCTCAACCCAGGAACAAGTGCAACTGGCTCACAGATGGATTTATGCCACCTGTTCCTCAAATAGTCTAGGATGACCCCAGATTTTTTACCAACTCAGTTTGGGGGAGTGGTATCCTATCCAAAGTTAGCAATGTAAGGTCTCCAGATCTGTGGGGCTCTTAAAACTCATAGCCCCTTAGCCTTGCTCGGTTGAGACAGAGCCTGTTCTTCCCCATCCAGATTCTCACAGCCTCCTGGCACCGGAAAAGAACCAGGGCAGAAAACAACCCAGACAGCCCATGGTCCAGTTCTATATAGAGTACCAATGATCCTTAACCTCATGCCAAGACGGACTTTCATGGTGATCTTTGGGGAGGGACACTTCCCTTTGTCCAGAAGCAATTTGCTTTATGCTGTACAGGGAGAGCAGCATCTGCTTCCCCAGCTTAAAGGACATGACCCTGAACACATTGGCTAGATGACCACGTTCTTGGTGCGTACCACAACATAACCCTCCCAATAAACGGGCCTCCTTTCCCTTTTCTTTTGGATACACGTACAAAAACGCAGAGCTTAGCTGTCTCTCTTATACATGCATTTCTTTGATTGATTAAATACATATTTGATATAATATGTTTATGTAGAATTTTCCCACTGGCTTTCATTTTTATCACTACATGCTAAACAGAATTGTCTTTCCACCCAGGAGAAGGTAAACTTTTTTGTCATAACATCTTTTTTTTACAATGACATTTAGTAAAGGTTTACCTCTAAATGAAAAAGCTTAAATTTCTTTCCAAAGCGGGATTAACTACAAAGACAAACCTATATTGTATTATTTATTGCCGTTGTTATTATTAGTGAGATGAGCTAGATCTTTCTTTTTAAAGTCCGATTTCTTAAGCAGTTTAATAAGGATATATTTTTGAAAGAACGGTCTCATTTATTTTTAAATTAATTTTTCAATTTCAATTTAATAATTTAATTAATTATGCAGCTCTTTTTCTGGCTACAAAATGAAAGTAAGTAAAAATGTGCTGGTTAGTTTTTATGACCCTAGGAAGTGAGCACAAATGTAAATAGGTTACAAAGCCCATGTCTGTGTGTCTCAAATCTCTGTAAGTACATCCAAGGTGTACAATTTAATTTCCCTGCATGAGCATCCACCCAATGCTGACAGGCCAAATTGCTTTTACTTTAAAAAGTAGGTCAGTGGTTCAGCAGTGGAGCACCTGAGGTAAAAATTAAAGGGAAAGTAGTAAGTTAGCACATAATGTTCTTTTATTCCCACGGCACGTTTCTCTGGAATATGGCTATGTATGTCAGTGCAGATATTCACTCCAGCACAACCTGCTTGGGCTGGATCACATGACCAGTAATTACTTTATATAGTCTAACCAGAGATCTGAGTGTTGGGTGGAGGTATCAGGCAATGGGAAACAGGGCAGTCTTTCTTCAGATTATCACATCAAAGTTAGTTTAGTTAAAATGGGTCATTTAAGGGTTCACCAATTCTGCAGTCTGACTAAATTTGTATTCTTGTATTATTACTGGAGCATGACTTTCTCATCGTGATCAGTAACTTCTTATGTATGTATAATATTAAAACCATTGAGGTAATTTTGTCCTACTTATGTCAGCAGCTTTAGGCAATTAGATCTTTATATCCATAAATTAGCTTTTCATACAACAAAGTGGTTTCGGAATTTTGCAAAACCTCCCTGTCTTGATATGAAACATTAGGGAGTGGTTAAAAATAGTTATTTAGAAGGACTTTATAAAAGGATACAAGTACATTGTATATTTCATATGATTTGTGTCCCAAGTTATTTGTGGATATATACAGTAATCCTTGACATATGACCACAATTGAGCCCAAAATTTCCGTTGCTAAGCAAAAGAGTTATTAAGTGAGTTTTGCCCCATGTTACATTTCTTGCCAGAGCTTGTCAGATGAATCCCTGCAGTTGCTAAGTTAGTAACATGGTTGTTAAGTGAATCTGCCTTCCCCATTGACTTGGCTTGCCAGATGATTGCAAAACCCTGGGACACTGCAGCTATCGTAAAATACATGCCAATTGCCAAGCATCCAAATTCTGATCACGTGACCACAGGCATGCTGCAACAGTCATAAGTGTGAAAAACAGTCACTTTTTTTAACTACCATTGTAACTTCAAATGGTCACTAAACAAAGGGTTATAAGTCAAGGACTACCTGTACTGGTGAACATGGGCACCATCTGTCCAAACGAGTTGTATATTCAGTTATCTTCTTTCTGACTTTCGTGATGTAGACTTACTTGGGTACTAGGTGACTATAATCTGAAGAACATTGACATGTTGCTGCCCAATTTATCATCCCTGTTCGCTTTGGATGCATTCACATGTAGTGTCCCGATGGAAGAAAAGGACCATCTTTTTATTGAATTGATCTTCTGTAAAATTAAAAACTAACTCTTGGATTAATGTAAGATCATTTAATTATCTTCACAAGTACAATATTTACAGAGAATAAGATACGACTGTAAGAAGCATGGCCTTAAAAAATGGATAGCACCAGAAGTGAGAGGGCTCTTGGCCTAGTTCTGTGGAAAGCGCTCTTAAAATGAATCATACCTCTTCTTGCGTTAACAAGGCTAAAACCAGTCTTGGAGGCTGGTTTGTCTTATAATATTGACTTCCAATAAAGGTCATGATGGTGCTTTTTTAATCACTTAATACAATACTCCAGAAATGGATTAAATGTCTAGATTATTATGTGAAAAAACTTAGTTGCCCCCAAGAGCGAAGGAATGGATGCAGAAGCAATTGTTTCCAAAAAGTGTTAAGATATGAGGCCAATATTAACTTAGCTCAGAGCTTCTAAATGTCCTAAAACAAAGCAAAAAACAAAACGATTCCAGTGCAAAAATACTGAAAATGTATACAGTATACATTACTGTATACAGCAGTGGTTTCTCAACCACCGACATCTTTTAAATACTTTTTGTGGCCGCAGAGCATGGCCACGGACCCCCAAGACTTAACCGAAGACTTAAATCCTAACACTTCTTCAAGACTTTGCAGCCCCCCTGTGAAGACATTGCAGCCCCCCAGGGCTTCATGGACCACAGGCTGAGAATCACTGCCATACAGTAATTATACAAAGCAGAATGTTAATCACATCCCGATAGTCACACATAGACTACATGATTAACTTAGAGCAAAGAACTGGCTTTAAAAAGAAGACAAGCAAAAACAATTTTATCCTAATCAGGGATAAGCAGGAAATTTAATAAGCCATGTTCCATTGTAGCTCTCAGCAAGAAAAACCATGCGTTCCATTTTAAAGGAGGGATAGATTGGTGTAGATATTGGTATAATTATACTTTTCCACATAGAACAAAATATTAATTTAATGACCTAAGATGAGAATTACAAGTAAGAAAACATACATTTGCTTTAATTTCCAGGAAATATCTGCTTAATAGATATATTGAATTTATATTTACCTTACCATATTTACCATATTTACCAGACAAAATACTTTGTTGTGAAAGCGACTGTCTGCGAAGGCTCCTGGACTGGGGCTGAAAGGCGAAAGCAGAAGCCGTATGCTCCGTCCCATATTTGGGTAGACCAGGTTGCCCTGATAGACTGGTCTCACTGGTCTCACTCATAAAGCAATATGAACCAAGAATATGGGATGTAAAAATGATTTAAATATACAGTAGGAATAGACTGGTTCACATTTTCCACCTTTTTAATATAAAATAGCAATATGCAAGCATAAAAGCTAAAAACCGATACATGAAAACAGAACTGGCTCTGTCATTTGGTAGAGTAAAGCTGCCATTTAAAGCAACACCTAGAAGATGGCATCCTTGCCATAGGGTGTTGTGCTCTGCAAATAGTTGTCTGACCTGAAATAAAATTCAGTAGGAAGTCCAATCAGAATCACAAAAGAGATACAGTTCATCTTGCTCTCCATCTCAGGCTGCAAGGCCAATCTGCTTGGCAATTAACAAAAGCCTTTGAAACATTTCTTTCATTGTTTTAATTATCTTCTTCCAAAACCTCCGTACCTTAATAAATTTCTGCTTCACAAAGTATATTTCCCTGTGATGTTAACATTTCTAATATATTCCATCCCAGCCTTAAGTATTTTCCATGTAACAATCTTGTGTACTTACTTTAAAACAATGAACTTATTAAACTACTATTGTGTAGTGGGTTTCAGAAGGCAAGAAGCAGACCAGCATAGCTACAACAACATTTATTGACTCCAAACTAGAACTGAGAAACAGCAGGCAAACGCCTATAATTTATACTCTGGGCCCACAGGGCCTCAACCAATCATAATACTTGAAAGAGCTCACCCAAATATGAATGTTCTAGGTTTCCCTCCAAGACAGTTGACGTTAACAGTTAGGGTCATCTAAAGGTTAGTTTCACTTTAGCAGGGCTTAACACAACTATATATATATTCAATACATAAGAACTACCATAGTAATGGCTTTATATATCATGGATGGGCAACTTTTTAAGCTGGAGGCTGCATTTTAAAGAAAGGGAGTAGGAGGCAAAGGAAGGTGAGGACACTGACCTCACAACATCACTTAAGGGGATGGAGATGGGATTTTGACTTAAAGTACCAGTTTTTCTCAGTAGGCTAGTTTTTCTTTCTTGGTGTGTTTGCTGCCTGCCAGAAAATCAGAAAGAAATCATACCACTGTCATCCAGCAAGGATATACAAGGTTCCCTGCTGAGAGTTAGGAATATGGGATCTTTGGGCACAGGTGGTAGCCACACCTGATGTACACAGAGGTCTGTCTATCTTCTCTGAAAGGGAAGCACCTTGAGAGTGTAAACACCTTTTACATTGTTGCACTAGTTGTTGGCAATTAATTCTATAGGGTGGCTTCATTGTCATCTGCAATAAATCCTCTAATCCAGCCAAGCCACATCTGAACATTTTTGGGCAACTCAAGCTAAAGAGTTAGACTAAACCATGAAGGATCTCAGGTTTTGTTTTTTGGCTGAACCCAGTCTGAGAAGGCGAGTAAGTTTTTCCATCAATTTTTAAATTCCTCTTTCTAGTTACTCCTATATATCCCCCAAAATGTCCCTCTATCCATCCATACAATTTTTAAAACTGGAGGAAGAGAATGAGAAAATGTCACTCACATGCACATGTTGGAGTGGACTTTGGATCAGGGCCGTTGGCCATGGCTGTTAGTATTGGACAAATCCTAGTTTAACTATGTTGCAATGTAGGATTACATATGCCTACTATCATAGTGCCTTGAACCTATAAATAAATAGTTTTATTACAATTTCATTCTGCATAATTAAAAAAAACTTTGTTGGCAGTTGTCATGCAAATATATTTTAAAATAAACTGTCTATATATGTTTAAATCCTACATATTTTCAGGTTTAATGAACTTCAGCTAGCAGCCTAGAGTTCCTCTGTTAGGCTGGGAAATTCTGGGAGTTGAAGTCCACACATCTTAAAGTTGCTGTGACTGAAAAATTTGTTTACAAAAACCTTTTTCACTAGAGACTCTGAAGCACAAAGAGCTGGCAATGAAACCTATGATTATATCCTAGAGAGTGATTATGCCTTAAATATAAAGTCACCGAGTAGAAAAGAAGTGTCTTGTAGAGTCTGGTCCACGTATAGTACACGGGGAAGCCAAGCTTTAGTCACACATGAATGCTTTGCTTGGTGTTCAGAAGATATTTGACTAGTGAGAACAATTCTCATTGACATTATAATCTGGAAATTGGAAATAGTTTGTCATCATTATATACTTCGAGGATGGTCAAATCATGTAAGGCAAAGTTCTGGCCCAGAATCAGAATTTTCCTTTCCTAGGGAGAAAGGAAAAAAGAAAAAGAAAGGAGACCACAAAATGGCTATTATAGCCATTTGATTAAACTAGCCTCAGTTCCAGGGACTGGTGGCCTGAAAATAATTTTAGCTTCCCCCCCCCCCCTCCTCCGATAAATAAACCAAAACAAGCCTCACCTAATCTGGAAAGGTATCCTGCCAGCATGCACTCATCTGAATTGTAACGCACCTAAGGTGTGCATAAACTGGCTTGCATGACGCATTCTTCAGTCTATCAAATTTGGGTTATTAACTTGTGAAATAGGTTGAACAATCGCTTAAAAGGTAAGATGTTAACAGAAAATTCATCCAAACAAATTAATATTAAATGAAAGAGAATAGCAGACTGTTATGAAATACAAATGAACTCATGAATAAAAATGGGAGAGTCAAAATATCATCTAACACAGAATTACATTGCTTCTTCTTTTTCTAATTTGGTTCTTTCTCACTCTTACATAAGCAGCACATGCACTCACATAACACAAAGAGAGCCCTTTTAGGTGACTAATGGTCTTTCTTATCCACCACCGAGTGTCTTCTGTTGGTCAGCCAGATACTTCCAGATATCTAAAATCAAGGATGAAGAGTTCAATCTCCTAATTAAACACTGAAGCAATAATCCAGTAAGGCACCCAAGTCCAACAGTCCTTGTAAAGTGTGCAGAGATAGATTTTCCTGATTGCCCAATGCAGAGCAAGAGTAAAGAATTGGACAGTTTGGCCAAAATTATGGCCACAGGAATCAGAAACAACTGTCCCCGTCATAATGGTTTTATGCTTTACTATAGTTGTGAGAATTGCTCCACTACACCTGAAAATGCTATGATAGAGCTGGAAGAAGGTTTTAGAAAATGACACTGTGATATTTTCTACACCTTCTTCCAGGAGATATCAGACTTATAAATTGGCATAAGAAGGGAAGTCTCCCCTCTGCCCATCCTGAGGCCTCATAATGATGAGAAATTCCAAACTTCTCACCTCGTATTTTAAACTCTGGAGTTTATTACCATGAGATGTAACGATAGCCCTGGCTAGTTTTTGAGGGCAATTAGATAAAGTCATGGCAATGAGTCATGAGGGTTGCTGTACGTGTATCCAGGATGTCTCTCCATAATACTTGCTGGGGAACATGCACAGGAGGGTGCTATATTGTCCTGGTGTCTTGGTTATGTTCTCCACATCGGCATCTGGTTGGCTGCGGAATGCTGGTTTAATACGTCTTTGATCCAATTGACACTCTTACATTTCGTGAAATTGCATGAATTGGTCTTTTTACTTAAGAGTAAAATGAATATGAGGAGATAAATGCCAAATTTTCTTGGTTTATCCTGAGGATTTGAACTAGTTCTTATCCATTTTTCCCCTCCATTCCAATGGCCGACAATGCTAAAAATGCTGCACCATTTTACACCCCTTACTGGAAGCATTGGAATGGAGAGGTGGCGCTTTCATATAAAGGACTTTTAAAAACCTGAGGATTCAAACCATTTTTACCATGTCCCTCTAGGGAGCTGCCATTAGGACTAACTACCCTCATTCTTCATTCTTTATTGAGAAAAACCTTCAGTGATGAAGAATTTGCTGAATGAATGTTGATCACCCTCTGATGGGTATTTTAATGCTGCTGATAAATATCATTTAAAGATGCCATTTAAAGCTCTTTAAAGGTGCTATTTTTTATTTTTATTTTTTGCCACAGTTTGCCTTGGCTTAAGACCTCTGAACCCTGCAGGAAAGATAGAATAGAACTCTTTGAAATAAACAAAGGAATGAATGGAGAATCATCCAGTACTGGAAGAGCAAGAACACAAATCTTTAGTTAATTATATAGTACAGGACATTTACGCTTCTTGTGAAAGGAATTAAATTTGGCTTGACTAAATCTGTAAAATACTAAGACAATGTCAGCACCTGACTGAAGCACATCTTTCTTTTTCCTCAGGGAGGAGTGATAAATCATAGTTGTGACCTAGTTTTAGATTGAAAACATTTCCATCATTTTGATTGTGACTCACTCTGTTGTATAGTCGAACTGGGTAATCACCAGGAGTGTATTCTGGCTATATGAGAACATTTAGCAACATTATGGGATATTCCACAACTAAAACAACCCTTTCAATGACAGATAAAATGAGATTTTTTTTCTGGTGCTGGTTTTCTAATAAATGTTCTACACTCTGGAATGAGAAATAACAGATCTTGTCTTTCCTCTGCTGTATGTGTAACTCTTTCAAATATTGGAAGAGAGCTGTCATCTCCCATCAGCCATCTTTCCTCAAAGTAAAACATATCTAACGCCTTTAATCTCTTCTGAGAAGCCTTAGTTTTGAGTCCCCTGATCTTTCTTTTATCTTTTTCTGAACATGTTTCCATTTCTTTGAATCATTCTTAACACGGGAAGCCCAGAATGTTACGATATTTGAGGTGGGGTCTGACCAAAGCAAAATACAATCAAATAATTTCTTCCCATGATTTAGAAATGATACTTCTCTTGATCTAGTCTAAACTGTAGTTACCTTTTAAGTAGCTGCATCACACAGCCAGCTCATGTTTAGGTTTCAGTCAAGCACTACTTGAAGATATTCTTCTCAAGCACCATTACCAAGTCAGATGTACCCCATCCAGAACCATCTGTAAGTTGCTGTCAGTCAGAATGAAGGGGGGGGGGAACCAGTGGCACACCGCAGACTCCATATCTTTCATGCACATGTGAGATGATATGACATACAGTGGTGAAATCTAAAATTTTCCACTACCGGTTCTGTGGGCGTGGCTTGGTGGGCATGGCTTGGTCATGTGACT
>JANHFL010003627.1:190332-211190 GCA_032468155.1 Oxyrhabdium leporinum | reverse complement strand
CTCTCTCTCTCTCTCTCTCTCTCTCTCTCTCTCTCTCTCTCTCACACACACACACACACACACACACACACACATCTACACATACGTGCCTGCACCTTGGATGTCTCTTTTCTCTAGTAACACCACCTCCAATATTTTACAAGCATGAAATATCCCTGGAATTGTGCACTAATCTACTTGCAAATGTATCCATCAAGTATTATTCTTGTATTAAAAGTGGTATGGATTCTCTGGAAAAAATTTTTATTGTGCCATAAACTCCCTCCCCCCCAAAAAAGCACCCATTTTTTTTTACAAAGATCAGTAGCATGACAGGCCCTATCTTCCAGTTTATGGAAGGTGTGAGACACAAGGAAAAAGAAAGGAAAATGCAGAAAATCTAAAAGCAAGTTCAGACACCTATCTCAAAATTCCTGTTCTTTTTTTTTTAATAAGTGAGTTGACTTTTGATAGGTGACGGTTAGAGTGTATCTCCTGAGTTCTTCCTTCAGGAGGAATGAAAACAAGGAGTTAGTCTGACAACAACATTCATTGTAGCACATCCTATACTTCTGCATTTGGAACTTGGGATCAATTAGGTGGGTTTTTTTTGTATATATCAGCCATTGCCTGGGCCAGAACCCCACTCCAGACTGCATTCCTGAATTAAATTGAATAATTCTTTGGTTTTAGAGTGTCTGGTTCTCAATTTTAGCTAACTCTCCTCTACCCTTGGGTCACTGAACTTCTGTGGGATGGAACAAAAGGAAATTGAACAAAAATAGCTGATCTCTCAGAAGAGTTAATATGAGTGTCCGGTTTCTGCAGCTTAATAGACTCACCACCCTTAAATGATGGTGAAGGGTGAACCAAATAGAAAAAAATAGGACAACATAAAAAATTAACACACGCCCCCTCTACAGTTTTTATCACACCTTTATAATAAATTATTTGGATGTTATCTCTGGAATATAGGCATATAACTTAAAAAAAAATCTATCCAGAAATTTTGGATTTTGTTTGTCAAATCCAAATGTTACTTTATTTGTCAAGATCATAATTCTGCCATTTAAAAAAAAAAGAAAACTTGAAAAATATGGGAAGAAAAAGTTTATGCGAGCTCAGAAATGAAAATAAACATTGGAGTAATTTAATGCTTATTATAAGTGTGGTTTTATATACTAGACTTCGTTCTCAGTTAGGGAAGGCTGTTGAGAAGGTGGTTGCGTGGCAGCTCCAGAGGTTTCTGGATGAAACGGATTATCTCGACCCCTCACAGGCCTGGATTTGGGACAGAAATGGCATTGGTCGCACTTTTGGATGATCATCCAAAAGCGGGATGGGATAGTGCATCCATCCTTGTTCTACTTGACCTCT
Source organism: Oxyrhabdium leporinum (assembly GCA_032468155.1). Classification (NCBI taxonomy): domain Eukaryota; kingdom Metazoa; phylum Chordata; class Lepidosauria; order Squamata; family Cyclocoridae; genus Oxyrhabdium; species Oxyrhabdium leporinum. The sequence continues at coordinate 209,834 of JANHFL010003627.1, read as the reverse complement.
CAGCGGCTTTCGATAACATCAACCATGGTATTCTCCTGGAGCAGTTTTGGGAGATGGGAGCGGGAGGCCTTGTGCTATCCTGGTTCACTTCCTTCCTCTGTGGCCGCTCTCAATCAGTGTTGATGGGAGGGGAGAGATCCAGTCCTCACCCACTGCTTTGTGGGGTTCCGCAGGGCTCGTTACTCTCTCCGCTCCTGTTCAACATTTATATGAAGCCACTGGGTGAGATCATCTGTCACCATGGACTGAGGTATCACCAATATGCTGATGATACTCAGCTGTATGTCTCAGCCCGTGGTGAGTTAAGTGTTGCTGTGTCCTCCCTCTCTCAGTGCCTGGAGGCTGTTAGGGGCTGGATGGGGAGTAAGGGTTGAAACTAAACCCTTGCAAGACCGAGTGGCTCTGGGTTTAGGGTTCATTGGCTCAGTGAGAATTGCCACTTTTGGTCTTGAATGCTTAACTTATTCTTTGCATCAGTCTTCACCCAAAAAGAAACTATAACCCAACCTATCAAAAACATAACTGTAAAAGACAGACTAGAAATAAATGTTCAAATAAGCAAAAAAATAGTAAGAGAACACCTGTCTGATCTCGATGAACCCCACCCACCAGTCCATAGGGTGAAGCTTCACTCAGTCACCCACATACATAATTGAATAAACACACAAATGTGTTTCCACAAGCTGTTTGCATAACACAGATTTTGAGTCCTCTCCCTCATTTGGACTTTCTTGCTCTGAGGGTAGAATTAAGGCAAGCAAGGAATCAAGTAACACTTAATACACAGAAAGGAATGGGCCAGTGATTCAAAATCCCCAATTATTAAATCAAATATAAAATCAAGGAGCACATGTGCCCACACAACCATGGGGTTGGCTGGCACCATGGGAACCCTCCGCCCCGCCTCTCTGAACAACTGCTAATCCACCATCTTGGTATTTTTCACCCTTTGAAATTTTTATAATGCTGTTTTATAATTTGATAACTTGTTACTATTTAGCAAGTGATTTTAGAGGTTGATTTCATTATTATATAATATATAACTGTATACTGCCCATGGTCCGACTCTGAGGGAGAGGGCGGTTTAAAAATATGAAGCATAAAGTATGTAAAGTATAAAGCAAGGAATACTTCCTCCTTCATTACCATAGCATAGACACTATCCAAGCAATGGGCAAGGCGTTATTTTTGACTCCATAATGGAACACTGAAAAATTCTGTAAAGGAACTGATGTAAAAGGAATGGGGTCTCTGTCAATGTCACCACGATTCATTCTCTAAAAACTGAACAGTGAAATTTGATGCGATTAAAGACAAGAGTTTGAAAATGTCCACCCCAATGCTTCCCTACAAGAAAGGAGAGTGGTCCAGAGATGCAAAATGAGGGTAGAGCATTTATTTTATTTATTTAGCATATGGCATTCCTCAGACCTTCTCATAGTGATGTGTTTTAAGCCAGATCACAAGGATTGTCTGGCTGCCCTTGTGGAAGAATTAGCCGACTCTTATGTCGTTGCCCAGGAGACATCCCAGTTTAGGATTCCTACATTCTTCAGGGAGGCATCTTCCCTGCCTCCCGAGAGTAGAGCAGACTCACATAGATACAACTTTCTATTCCAATCTCCTGAATTCAGTACAGATGCCTATTACGGCCACTGCTGGTAAAGGAGGAAAAAAAAAATATCTAGAAGCCATTGTTGTCCACTTTCCCTACCTTTGTGATAAGGCAAAAATAATCAGGCTAGAATGGAGTTTTCCCTGGTGCCTGCCCTTGAAGAAAAGAGAACTAAATGAGATACCAGCCTTGCATGTGGTTATTCACTAAACATTACTAGAGAAGAATATACAGTAGGTGGATTTCAGGAAATCCTACTTTTATGGTATGCTGCTGTCTCTTTCCAATAAAAAGCCACCAATGGGAGTCCCTGTAGGTTACTTAAGAAATTGTATGTTAAGAGCGTGCATGAGCATTGCGTATGTGTCAACCAACAAGTAGAAAATAAATCAGATTAATCATTTGCAGGCTTCATTGGCATTTGCTTGTCATTTTAACTGTGACCCATGGTGATGGATGTATTGTGGTTTCGGCTGCTTTGAGGTTGCAAGATCTGGTGGCTCACAATCATTAAGGGAACAATGCATTCTGCAATCCATCAGTACATTCTACAGGAGAATATAAGCATGTGCATAATTAAGCCAATGTGAGACATGCAGCATCCTAAACACATAAAATGATTTTACAACAAAATTGTTACTTCAGAAAAAAAAACACTGCATCATGGAATAGCCAAATCAAAGCCCTAAAAACAAAAAAGTGGCGTCACCTGGAAAGCTCGTGCAAAGTAGCTAATAGGTGATTATTGTATTATCGTCAGGAAATGGGTTGAAATCATTGCTGCTAAAGGAAACTAAAGTCTCACATGTTTTGTCCAATAAGAACATTGATGAATGTTGTTCCAGTGAGTTCAATAGACAAAATACAGTTTGTTGTTTGTTTAACCAGAACCTCATTATTAATAGGATTTAGATAAACATCAGACAGTGTTGTAGGTATGTACTGCAGGATTCCTGATAATTCTGAAGAGTTCACAAACCTCCTTTCAATTTTCCCTGCTAGCTTTTCTGCAATTTTTTTCTCGAATCACTTTTATTGTACCCTAAGTGTTTATTCTGAGAAATGTGTGTCTCTTCTGGAAGAAAAATCTGTTGGTAAGATACAGCTACAAAAAGTGGGGATAGCAATTGGTTAAGTTTTTCCATCTGAAATAGAAGGTTTTTTTTAAAGGAATTCATGAAACTTAGAGCTCAGACATAGAAACATGAATCCAGCACCTGAAAAAACTGACACTTGACTAATCAGAAACTGCTGAAATAAAATTTACATTAAAGATATAGATCATATTGATCGACCGCAGGTTGAGTCTAACCCTACCCTAACCCAGTATTTGTCAATAGAGAAAATAAAAAGTTACAGTACGTGAAATATATGTAAAATCAGAGCAGGCATAATACCCAATGTAGGAAAGATTTGGTTTTAGGTTGTTTAGCAAAATTGACATCCATGGAATTGCATACAAATCTCACATACAGGGGGATTTAAACTTAGCTCCTCTTCAGGATCACAAACCGATTGCTATCACCAAAGAGAGCTTTAAAGTAAATCCTTATTTTTCTTTCGCTAGAATAAAAGTTTATTTTAACATCATTAGTTGGGAAGAAGTGAAGCAAATATTATCTTAAAAGTTTGGTTTCCCAAATACCTATCAACAGGGCTGTGTACTATTGTTCATGTACCACAAAAATATAGTAAAGTTTTCCAATACTTAAGAATTAGAGCCATTTGAAGTATCACAATATTATACATGCTTATTCATGTTCACATAGAATGTACACCTATCAGCCACCACACACAAGGTTATACAATAACCAGCTGCTATCTCTTCAGAAACATTTCAGTAATACGTCTGGTGGAAACAGGAGATCCAGGATGCTTTCCCAAAACAAAGCTTTGGATTGTCTTCCTCTGTCATAGTGGAGAACAATCCACTCTTAAAACAAATTTCTGAGTCCCCAAAGGAAAGAAGCCAAACTTCTCCATCAATGGAAGCGTCGCCTGCTTCCCGGTTTACTTTTGAGATGGCCAGCGGACCGTCTGAGTTTTCTCCTCTCTTCATGATGGAGTTTCTCTGCTTCTTGCTGCTTTTTATGCTGCTCGGACTGAAAAAAAAATTACAAAAATCACTTAAAGACGACACAGTAGTTAATATCCAATGGAGTTCATTCTAACATATCTTTTAGAGGAGGGAACAGGCAAAGTGGTGCCCTCCTCCTTCCATTTGCATCTTTTCCCTTCTCCATCTTCATTTATGGGCTGAGAGACGTATGGAGAAAGGGGAGAGAATCCAAAAGCTTTGGGGATGTGAATTCAATCATTAAATTTGCAAGTAGCTTCATATTCCCATAAAAGAGATTTGAAGAAATAGTATAAAGTGTGCCAAAATAAAAACAAAACTTAGTGAAAAATTTGTTAAGGAACATAAATAAGTGGATAGATTTTTAAAAATCTGCTTATAACGTTAAGTTTAAATGCTAAATGGTTTTTCCCCATAAATGGTTTGGTCCATATTTTTTTTTTTGGGGGGGGGGGGGCAGAAAATGTGAAAATCTCAAAGAAAAGTGTGAAAACCATCTCTCCTTCCACACTCTCTGAACTGACAAAAAACTTGAAGATGTCTACAACTGCAACTTAGGCTGTAGGCTGAAAATTCCCAGGTTAGCTACCAAAATACTTCCTAGAAGCTAATTAATTCACCAAGCCATCTGGATACAATTAATAGAAGCAAAATTTACCTGTTTAGTGCAGTACTTTAAAGCCCTTTTTAGTTTCTTCTGAACAAGTCTAGCTTTGGCAGTTATGAAGTCAGTCCAAAAGTATCATAAATTATGGCCTGGTTTCTAAGAAACTGCTAGTCGTTTCTATTTCCAATTCCTTCCGCCTGTCACCTTGCCTATGTGCTTTCTTTGAGTGTGCGATGACGCCTGCAACTATGCTCAAAGCAAAGAGGGTGGGAAGGCCTGCAGGAAAATTGGAGAGCCCTATAGGTAATGTGTGTGGAGGGTGATCGTGGTAAGAACATGAAAGAAACTACGATCCACCCGATTCCCATTTTTGCTTTTGGTTAGACTTCTGCAGCAGCCAAGTCAGTACCCAGCAGAAGCGTAATGCTAAATGGATCTAGCTGTCACAACACAAATCAGACAAAGATTTAGTCCCCCTCCCACAGCTAGTGGCAGCAAATTAAAATATGCAAAGCAAAAAGAGAGATGCAAGTCTGGCCAAGTTGGCCCAGGATAGACAATTCGGAAACAGTACTCCACCTCCGGTGTGCAAGAGGAAAGCAATCTCATCCAAAGAACCACTTAGAACTTTTGCTGCATTGGTCTTAACAGCTTTAAATTTAGGACTGATGTTTACCTTTTTTAATTTAAAAGTAGCTTGTTTACTTCCTACAGTAGTATCATGTACACTGAGTGCACCAACTCTCTCTTCAAGTTGCAAGCGATCTCCAAGTGACTTTCTGCAAAAAAATAAATAAAAATAAAAAAATGAGAGGATAAACTCAGCATCTACTTTTATCATCAGCGTATCATTTCCCACAGTAATTGCTTTGAGAGCAAATGAAACAGAAATGAGGAAGGGATGGAGGGATGGAACCAAGCTAGTTAAAATAGCTTGAGAAAATGTAAAATGATCTTTAGAATAAGAGAGGCCACTGGGCTGGCTGGCAAGTAGACTGTGGATCCTATAACATATCAACCTAAGACCATATCCAGTTTTAAGGGCCTAGGACACTGGCACAATGACGTCACATTGGCCTCCTGCCTCCCGATGCACAGCCCATCAAAATTTCTAATGAGTCAACGGAGATTGTAATTGCACCTCCTTTTCTAATTGGTATGCAAATGAATGGATGAATTAAGAGAAACCTCTTCATTATATCTGCGCTATGAAATCAATTGCCTTTAGCAGAAATCTCAAATCATCACACCTTAATCACGAACAATGAAAAAAAAATGAGGACGAATCACTAGCATGGAATAAAATCATACTCTTACTTCATTAACTTTTGCTTTTGGGCAGTGTCTTGGAAACTTCTAAATTCTTCCCCAGCTTTAATCTCAAAAAACTTTGGTTCCAGGACTGTTTTCTGATCCTCCTTGAACTTTTCCTGCCGTTTCACTTTTTCCTCTTGGCGTAGAAGGCTGCGCTGTTTCCTGACCTCTTCAACCCATCCTTTTTCATCATCTGAAGACTCCGAACTTTCTGCATCACTTGGTTTTCCTTCTGGCTCTTCCTCTTCTTCCTGAAGCCAAAAATAGTCGGTTAAAAAAAGAGAGAAAAGGATTAACGTTCCTTAAATGAACCATTTACCTAATTTGGAGTACGTGACGCCTGACAGATGCACTGTTTGGAAAGGACTTTAACACAAGACCGGGCAAGATATTTTCAACAGAATGCCTTAATGACTAATCACCATTGCCAATGATATACTTCATATTCTTTATCCACAATTGTATCTATTTAACTATTAAAGTACCCCCGTCCCAAAAGGAAAAATGTATCCAGTATCAATTAAATTTAATATTCCTATTGTTGAAAAGAGACAAAAATGATCCAAGACTGCTAGGAAGCAAAGCATATGCTACATATGTCCTCCAACTGCTCAATTTAAGAAGCAAACTTCTGAAATTGGGAAGCAACCTATCAGGAAGCAGAGAAAGGGAAAATGGAAGAGACCCACCCTTTGAATTTATAATAATTCAACAAAACAACAACTGTTTCCAAAGATAAACAATGGCAAGAGAAGACCAGGATAAAAAGATGCGTTCTTAAAAAACACAGAAATTTGCACGTGTTGGGGATCTGATGTACACGGGAGGGAAAACCATTCCACAGCATACCGGTACGTGCTATCAGTGAGTAACCATGCCTACATCATATCTCCCAGGATCAATCTGCAAAACCGTGACATAGAGAACACGGCCTCATCCAAAGACTACAGGTGCCTAGAGATGCTTTTTAAGATAGCCTACTACTGAACTTGGTGGCAAAGTGCCAGCCACTTCTGATCTTTTAGCAGAGGGATGATTGCTTCATGTTGAGGCACTCTAGTTAGCAACCTACCCATTGAATTCTGCACCAATGATACCTTCTGGACTACTCACAAGGGCAGTCCACATGTAGTATTGATAATATGTTTGCTAGCCGTGAAGGTAACCATCGGTAGATACAGAAACAACCCTAAACTGCTTATTTGTTCCTTTGGGAGAAACCAGTCCAAACTAGAACAGGTAGATCCGCTACTTTCTGTACGAATTGTAATTGCCTTTATCCTTCTCATCTTTCCTATAACCTTCTCCTATTGGTATCTTATGATTTATCACTTTGTTGTTTGTATGTACACTGAGAGCTTATGAACTGGAGACAAATTCCTTATGTGTTCAATCACATTCGGCCAATAAAGAATATTCTGTTCTATGAGGCAGATACTCCTAATGCTTCAAACTTATGATGCAACAATATTTTCACTCCTGGTAAGAATTTTAAGACCGTCTCCTGCTTGCATGTGATCAGAGTGCATGCTACATTCCCATTTGGTCCAAACCGTCTGCATTTTTCAAGGTTTTGTACTCAAAGAACAAATACCATATAAAAGGGAAATGCCATTTGTCATATTTTATTGGCTATCCATGTGTGCCTGTGCACAAGCAGGAATTGGATGTCTACGCAAAAGGCACAACATAATTATTTCAAATCTTGCTAGGGATTCTTAGCACACAGTAGAGAAACAAGTGATGAGGATAGAAAGGTTAAGAAAATATGGTTCTACTGAATCCTCCTGGGATCCTTCTCAGACAGTAGAGAGGAATCGCATTTCCCTCCATTTTTTTTAAATAAACAGCTATTGGAGAACACTAGAAAAATTTCAAATTCTCAGATTTTACCTCTCCCAAGGCTTCTTGGTATTCTAACATCTTTAACTTCTTCTTCCTTTTCTCACTTATTTTAGAAACAAGTGGATTAAGCAGCCTAAACTCTTCACTCTTCTCATCCACCTGGAAATCAGGATTCTCAAACATGATTTTGAAGCGGTCATCACTAAGGATGTTAGGCATTTTCTGGAAGAAAAATGAAAATGAAGTTGAGAACTGGTTCCCTTGATTAAAGTTTTCCAACTATATCTGTTAAACGCATTTAGATCTCCAGAGACTTTTTGCACGGCAAGAACAGCTTTGTGAAATAAACTTAAACAGTTTTTCCACTCCAATGAGTTATCTATTTGTACTATTTATTTAACATCCTGCTAAACCAACTTTTTCCTGCCTTTTAATACTTTGCTTGGGAGACTATAATTTCCTCTTCATATATTCTCTATGAGTTTTTATGTTTAGTTTTTCTTTTACTGTCAGTTGTTTTGAGTGCCATTTGTGGTGGAAAGGGAGGCTGTAAATTGAGCAAAGCAAAACAAATGCAATTTGCAGATTTGCAGAGGAAGAAGGAAGCTGCCAGGCAGAATGTTTTATGTGTTTTCTTCCAAATTCTTTACCAGTCCTTGAAATGTCCACATTACTTAGCTAATATTATGCTGACTTAGATTTATTTATCGTACTTTAGTTTATTTTTATTTCATTTACTTAATTGATTTTCATATACCTATTTGCACTTACACATAATTCAAGATAAAGGTTATTTTAAGATCACAGTGACAGAAGGGAAAAGGGATAAGGGCATTAAATGTATGAGTTACAGTCCTCAACAGAATCCTTTGGGGGTGGAATAAATAGACATTTTCTGTAATAAGTCCATTGCTTGGAGAATCTCCTTCTGAAGAGATCCATGCATCCCTTACTCAAAATTGGCCATAAAGAAATAGCTGGTGTTTGGTATGTAAGTGAAGTTCTTCTAATATCATAAAGTATCATACTTTTAATTTCAGGCAGTGATTTCCTTGACAGTGTGGTTTTATTGCTAGCTTTTGAAAAATAACATACCTACATCAATTGTGTCTTGTTGTATTACTCACAAGAGCCCCTGTCAGCTTGACCAAGGTTAAAACTCCCACCTTGACCTTAAGTAGATTCTGTTAGAAAATCTGAAACCCAGACTATTGGTCAAGGTAACTCAGGATTTAGGTTAGGATTCAATGTCTCATTTACTACATAATTAAAAGACAGTTTTACCTTTAAAGTGAACTATAATTTTAATTAAGATTACAATGTTCTGACAAAGCTACTTAATCACTATTTGCATTTTAGGAATTAGAAAAAAGTCATTTGAGCCTGGCTGCTGGAAAAATACTAGCACCTGGGAACTAGTCTTGTCCAACAACTTGTTTGGACAGCTGGCCAGAAAGGAAAATTCTTTGAGCCACTACAATTGCTCTAAAATATGCGTTAAGTGTAACTAAAAGAATATTATTAACACTAATTGCTTTGTGGCCTAACAGGAATCAGAAGTTGCTGGGATAAAATAAAAACAACTTCAACGTAAAGCCCAATTTAAAGTACTCAGAGGCAGGACCACAATATTCTGATCAAATAATTGTATTACACCCCCCATCCCGTTTCTGGTGTAGATGACTAACTTTTAGTTCATATCACTTAAACAGTTTACATTAGGCTTATTATTACTATTACTTTACTACTACTACATCACTATTCATTTCAATGTAACCTTTCTATACAGGGATGTGCATAGTGCACTCCCATTTCTAATCATAATGTATTTTGATTAGCAGAATTCAATTTAGCAAGTAAAGCTCTTTTAGTCTTTCATCTAAATACCATTTGCTGTCATGCTCTCCGAGGGTTAGGGATAATATCAGTCGTAGCCCTGTCAGCAGAGGCCCAACAACTGGAGATAACAGGGTAAGTCAAAATAGAACTTTCAGGTTTCTGGTCTCTCATGAACTTATACCCTTTCATCACCCCACACGTATTCAGATACAGGATTCTTTGCAACAGCACCCCTGGTCAATTTCATTTCATAGAACTGATATAACAGAAACAAGGAAGGGCAACCTACCTTCTGTTTCTTCTTTCGAGCATTTTGTAGTTCCTCTTCTCCCTCCTCAATCAACTTCAGTGCAAGTTCTTTATTCACTTTGGGAAGTTTCTAGTGAATAAAACAAGCATGGATCTCTTTAACATGGAACCTGGCACCTTCAATGTATTTGCTGATTTAATATATGAATCACAGTAGACAATCATTGTATGGGATATATAATGATTTGGAATACGTTAAACTATATATTAAGTGAAAAGCAAACTCTAGTTAATCTGCACAGATTTCTTGGATAATTTGAGAAATCCCAAATTATTTGGAAAGTGCTCATACCAGGGATTTCAGTAGAAAACATCAGGGATCTTCTAAGATAGCTAAGGATTTCTGATTTTACCAGTGACTTAAGAAAAAACAGGGTCACACTTCGCCACTAGTCTGAGGAATCCATTTATAAAAATTAAGGAGACTCTTAAGGAAACGCAAAAGGGCAGATCGACAGACCACTGGATCATTTTCTATATTTCATCAGTTTTCTATATTTCTATGTTTCTTCAAGCAGTATCATAAAAGAGGACCTGACCTGGGGCACTCACAGTGCAGCACTGGTCAAAAGGGCCCAGCAGAGATTATACTACTTGAGGCTTCTCAGGAAACTGCAACTGAACGAAAAACTGCTGGTGACTCTCCACCCGCTGCACCAGAGAGAGCATTTTAACTTGCTGCACCTGTGTATGGTTTGTCAGTTGCACAGTGGCAGATAGGACAGCACTCCAGAGGGTGACCGTCATTGCCCAGAGGATCATGGGTTGCCCTCTCCCCTCTTTGGAAGAGCTTTATAGCTGCCGCTGCCTTAAGAAAGTTCAAAACGTTCTTAAAGATCCATCTCATCCTGGGCACCCTTTTTTTGAACTATTACCATCTGGCAGACGGTGCAGGATAATAAAAACAAGGACAAATAGGCTGAAAAACAGGTTCTATCCCAGGGCAGTAACTATATTGAATTCTACTGTATAGTGCAATATTAATGTAATATCAGGGTTTTTTAATTCAATTGTATAGAATGTGAAGGATGTGTACTTTTGTTTTATTTTTTATGTATAATGTACACTGAAGATGGCCTTTAATTTCATTGTATGAGATACAATGACAATAAACTGAACTGAACTAAACTGAACTGAATTATTTTAAAGACCTTCCTGAATGCAACCAGAGTAGGTGCCAACTGTGATTCCAAAAGATATGTGTTTCCAAAGGTATGTGCTGCTACTCACAGTCCTTTCTCCTAGTCCAAATCTCCTTGGCCTCCCATGTGGGTGGAATTCACCTTGTAATGTTTTCAAAGGCAGCACTGAGTGCATTGCTGGAACAACATCTCCAATCTAGCCCCACTCTGTCCTTATATACATGAACTATTAATGCCTGGCTCTTTCCATAGACTTTGAGTTCCTTTGAGGATACTTAGTTTGTCTGATTCTGGAAGGGTGTTTTTTTTTCTATTTCTACATTTCCTTTCTGCATTGCTTGCATTGTATTGATATAAACTGCCATATATTATATGGCACTCAGACTTGTGATGGAGTTGGGCAGCTATATATTTAACAATGAGTACAATAAATAAATAAACTGTAGTCCAGTTGTGAGCTTTTCAGAGTGTGAGTTGCTATCACCAGAGTATCCTAGTCCAGGTACAACTGCAAATGGGGCACTAGTTGTTAGACACAGCCTCCCCCTCTTGATTTACCAAGAGCTGAGTCCAAGAGAACCTACAAGTTGCAGGCCAGCTTTTTCTCAGAGACTACATCAAAAAGTATCACTAGTGCCATATTCACAGACAACACTGAAGTCTATGAACATTTAATAATTCCATCTTAAGGGGGCCTGATCTAAATTTGTTTTTCCTGCATTCAGATATTGGTTCAAGGTGTTTACACCATCTCTTTCTTGGCCAAAATGGTGATGTAAAAATTAGATATCACAAGCATATTGCTGATATCTCACCTCAGATTGATGGATGACATCTCTCTCCCTGGATCTTGATATAGATTTTAAATAACACAGAGGATAGGACTGAACCCTGTGATACTCATACTACAGGAAAGTACCCAAGTGTCAACTCTTCTAGTTAATATTGACTGGATCCATCCATTCAGATTGGAGTGCAACCATATAAGTCCACTGCCTTTGACTCTCACTTCTTGCAGGTAGTCCAGAGACAACCTGTAATTAATTCTGTCTATATATGGGAGGTCCAAAAGTACCAAAAGGGGTTACTTTCCCCATAAAAATCCAAATGAAGGACAAGACTGTATCTTTTTTTCTTAAAAAGTTCTTAATAAGACTCCAAAGTTGAAACCCACAACTGTTCCAACTCTAAATTGGAACCCACAACTGTTTATTACATAACAGACCTAGATCCAACAAGTCCCAGAGTAAAGACAAGCCATAACTAAGAAAAGAGCCCATTGTAGCAAAATTTGAGTTAAATATCCAATGGTTCAAGTTCATTACTACTCATACCATATTATATAATAATACTCTTCTGGTTTATACACAAATTCGACTTAAGAACATCCTTGAGAATGGAACTCATTCTTAAATTGGGGACTACCTGTTTAGCATGCTCACAGTTCTCCATTTTGTTTCTCCCCTCTTCTCCTCTCTGCTGCAGTGGTGCCTGGGACCTATGATGCTGTACTGAACAGTATATCAGAATAATCAATGCTGTTTTGGTCCCACGACATGGAGTTCAGGAATCAAGGAATAAATCCCAAATTGCAAACCTGCTCTTTCAGGTAGAAATGTTTAGAAATGGTTGAACCCCAACCTTTTTACCTTGTCTGCATTTAATTTCAGTTTGCTGATTTAGTCTATTACTGAAATTTGGCAAACTTCAAGAAAATCAATTGCTACCTGGAAATTTAATGATAAGGAGCAGTAGGACAAGGGTCATTAGTACATTAGTTGGACCTTGCTCCAGAGCGTCCATCGATCTTTTCTATAAGACTCTATTGGGATATTATAGGCCAGTACTAAAGATCATTTACATAGTACATAGCATTGCTGTCTTTTGCTCATTTTATGTATTAATCAAAATTATATATCATCCATCTTACTATCTAAGTGGCTCTGAGCAGTTTTGAAACATGGCGTCCCCAGAAAGATATCATGAATGATAATAACAAAAACTATTGAGACAGCCAGCTATTACAAGATTCAAAAAGCAATTAAGAGATTCAGGAAAACAAGTGAAACCACTATTCCTAACGAATTCACAATGACTAATTTCAGTCCCATATCCCAAATGAAAAGCCTAACGAAATAGGCCTAGCTACAGTAATAGGACATGTTAATGGGGTACATGCAAATTGGACCTGCGGTGCATTTTTAAATAGACAAGGAAATGAAGAGTAATGAAGGGGCTTAGTTAAGGAATGAAATATATATTCATGAGACCTCCTTTAAAACCTCTGAGGCTGCTATTAAGGCTGTACATTCGCATCAGCATCTATAATGTTAGTCTCAATCATCAACAACAAAAAAAGATAGTTGGTATCAGGGATAGAAGTACATGGAGCTTTGGTCGGAAGCAAGACCCACTCAGTTAACCTCTTAATAAAGCTAAGATGTGTCCTCCGAAACAACCAATTGTGGATAATTACCTCTCTTTCTTCAGCTGGGAAACAAGTTCCTGGAGGAAGTCTCCTGAGGAAACAGAGGAAGCTGGGTCCAGTGAGTTACATCCTCAGATCACTTCACCTTCATATTTCCCCATTATAAAATCCAAAACCTATACTCTGACTCCAATTACTCATTTGCTAATTTAAAAAGCTAAAAAAAATATGAAGCAGTTTGTTTTAGGTTCATAAGAAACCTATGGTGCAGTTATCTGTTTATTTCTGTGAAATAAATCCCACTGATCTGAAAGAGTTCTCAATTGCTAGCCAAATAGGCTGACATGTTCCAAACAGTGCACTGGATAAGTGTACTGGTTTGTAGCCATGGTATCCTTCACCCATTTTCTGATTGTTGTCATGCTTACCAGAAACTGGTTAACCTTTTCTCTCTCTCACCATACACATTGTTGAGCTAAAATTGGTATGCACTATAACTAAGCTTATAGAAATTACTAAATAAATCCAGCTATGGCTATTAGCAAGTGAAAGAATTAAAAACCAAATAAGTTGTTCCTTCCACAAGAAGAATAGGGCTTATTAATCTTGTACTGCAGAGCAGATAATGGTAATAACTTTGTCTGGCTCTGACTCTTAGAGTAAATTATGAAGACTGCAACTGACTAAAGCTCAGTAATTTATCTTCAGTCACTCTTAAACAGCCTCACTATCACTGTCACCAAGAAAACAAAACTCTCCCAGGTTTGTTCAAGCTTTTAATTTTCTTCCTATTGCTCCTTAGGTCTCTTTGGCACAGCAAATGCATCTTGGAAATAGGAACTTGCTAGAACTATGACCATCTCTACAAAAATTTCTAAAAACATAGTGTTACTCTGGTTGGTGGGTAGCCAGATATAATAGGACCATGTGTCTAAAAAGCTCAAATTCCCAAAAACAAATTACAAGCTGGCCATGTTAAATTTTCTAGTTTATATAATTTTAAACCCATTAGCAAGTTGGAAGGGCACAAGGGCACCAGCTGACCCATAGCAAGGCAGCACTGCCACAGAAGAATCTTTGGTTTCACTTAACTAGATGCATAATGGCAGGTATTATTTTTTTTAATCCAAGTTTTCATGGTGGTGCAAATGAAAAGACATTCCCCTATGACCCCTAGTATTTCCACGTGAATTCTCCTTGGGCTTTCCTCCACATCCTCAACAATATACACCGCTTGTGATTTTGAGACAGGGGAAAGGACACAACTTCAAAAACAACTAAAACCTGCCCCCAACAGCATTCTTCTTCATGCAAATCCAGAACATGGCCAGCAAAATTTTAACCCTCATATGGGGTGAGGGGAGCCCTGAGGTAAGAGAAGCGTATAAAGGATGGAAGGCCCCACATCTGCTAGAGAACAAAAAACCCTTTCTACTTTACATCCTCTTTAGTAAATGTGGACACTTATTGGGCAGGAAAAAAACCCAGGAAACAGAGATTACTGTTGGTTGACAGAAAGGCTCTGTTCTGTCCTTCAGTCAAAGCAGAAATGATAATTGATTATGTGCCATCATGTTGGTTATCAATTTTTAGCAACCATACAGATATTCTCCATAACAATCTGTCCCTAACCTGGTCTTTCAGGTCTTCCAAAGTCTCATTTTCATTTGCTTGGTCTTCTTAGTTGTCGTAGAAGTATAGAACCCAGTGGTGGGATGGGAAGGGAGGATTCTGCCATGAGTCTATTGCAGTTGTAATAGATTAGAATCTTCCTCAGTCTCTTTCTCCACATAATTCATAATGTTTGCATAGGATAGGGGTCTCCAAACTTGGCAACTTTAAGACTTATGGACTTTCAGAATTTTCCAGCAAGCATGGTTGACTGAGGATTTCTGGGAGTTGAAGTCCACATATCTCAAAATTGCCAAGTTTGAAGATCTCTGACACAGAAAGTTATACCACATTTTTCGAAGAAAAAGGGAACTTTCCTAATCACTGAGGTGATCTGGCAATGAAATGGAGGCTACATTGTGAGGACTTGCCCTCAACAAATTGTTAACAGACCCTGTCTTTGCTAGGGTGAGGAGAATATGTGAGTGAAGGACTTTTTTCATGTGGAGAGCTTGTCAATATGTTGCTTTTGAGTGCCATAGCACAGCTATTCCAAAATAGCTTTGGAAAAGAACAATGCCACATTTGGTGTCCATCCCTGTGATAGATGGCACAAGGGTAGCATCACCCTTGTTACAAATATAAAAGATCCCTTAGCCAAGTGGAAGATCTCAAGAATCTATCTTTTTTACTTCCAGGATATTATTTATAGTCTTGTTTTAATTCATTTTAAATGCAATTGCTATGAACAAATAAAATGACGTTTCTCCTCTTCTTCCAAGCATCTTTACTAAAAGGAACATCAAATTGGCACGTATTCACACAGAACAGCAACTTCCTCTCCTACCTATTTGAACTTTAAAATATGTTCATCTCCATTATTTTCTGATTTCCCCAAAACCTGTTATTAACATTATCATAACTATCAATGTTCTGAGTATCAAGGTAATGTGAAACTCCTGAGTATCAATAAGGCTCAGCTTGTTCTAACTCATGACAATTTATTTTTACTGAAGACTCAGGTTCCTAGAATAGGTTAACTGCATTAGGCTTTCACCAAATGTTATCCCATCTCAAAACAATTCATTAATAATTTCCATGCCCAGCCAAGCTTATTCTACATAGTTGAGCTGATTCCCATATGCATAATTTGACAGGAGATTAGGAAAAAGGAGAGATTTGTTGGACTGTCAAATTTTCTCCAGCTTTAAACATTTGCCTTCTGAATGGGGGTTGCATGACATAATGACTGGAACAAAAGAATAGGCAATTTTTTGCTTGATCCCCTTTATATGAACCCTTATTTTTTAAATTCTATATATTTTACTTTTATTATCACAGTCCCATTTCAGATTGTGCCCTTAAATGCTTCTGAGGTCATATGAAATTACATATTCACAGTTATTTTTATACCTTCATAGATAAAGATGTAAAAATGGGGATGTGAATGCACATGTATTTTATATATACATGATACTGGGTTGTTAAATGAGAACCCACATTATTACTAGAAAATTACAGATATGTGAAAAGAATAGAGGTGTTTGGATTAATTATTCAAATACCAAGATAATTATGCTTGACACAAAAAGCAGAAGGGACAATTGTAAGTTATATCGAAATGGGGGGGGGGGGAATTAGAGCAAGTTGATGAATTTGTGCACCTGGATAGTATGTTTACTAAATGTAGGGGAATTGATGGACACATTTTAAGATGTGCCAATGCTGGTAAACGGTGTGCCAAAGTATGCTGTTGCAAGGAATCAGTGTTTGTTAAAATACATGAAAATGACTGTGTATAAAAATATGCTTCTGCCTGCTTTGTTATATGGAAGTGAAAGTTGTGTCCATTAGGAGAATGGGATGAGAATGAATGGGATGAGAATGGGATCTTAAGAAACATGTATGTTCTAAAATAAGAAGTGATAGGACCAAGAAAGATTGAATGCTGAGTAAATGTGGACTGATTAAATAATGAATGACCAAAGACATAACCTGGGTCAACTAATGAGAGGGAATGAGGATCAAACTGCAAAACTAATTTATGAAGGAAGAGTGAAGGGGTCAGAAGAAGGGGAAGGCAGGGAAAGTCATACTGTAGTTATGGAGCTGATGGAGCTGATAAGATTCTCAAAAAGAAAGAGCTAATAAAGCAGTATATGGATATAGTGAAAGCAATAATAATTTGCAATGATAAGAATGGATAGTCTTACTGAATGAGGTTAGTATAAATTATTTTAGCTATGTTTTCTTTCCTTTTCCTTATCTGTGCTGATAACTAAAGCTCCACCTGATTGTAAATTTCTCCCAAGGCAAAACCTCTTGTCTCCCTCCAATTTATTCTTCTTTCCCATATCAATTTATGTGTTACCATATTTATGATTCAACAATCAATGAACCTGACATGATTTTTTAAGCTACCCATTCCATTATGGCCCCCTGTTAAGAGCCTTCAGAAATGTATTTCTAAAATATGTGAACAATTGGCCAAGTCCAAATCCCAGACTTACTGAAGGTATGGAGAAATATTTGGGAGGAAGGGATGGCAGAGTTACACATATCAATTTGAATCATATTCTGAAATCCACAAGGCGTCCTAAGAACAACAGTCTCATAATAGCTTATATATACAGTAACTTTATTTCCGTTTCCACCACATCCTTGAGAGACAGAAATGTGTGTAAGAAACTCTTGGAAGAAGCTGTGCTGCAGCCACAAAATATGATTTCACAGATATGTCAAGTTTTTGAGGTGACACACAGAGGTGGCAAAAATGTGAGGGTAGCACAGAAGTTTTGACTTGAAGAATTTCCAGTAGAAAGATGTTTGCAGAGCCTTCAAAGAAACTCTCCACAAGAGTGTGGAAGATTGGCCTTGGATTTCTAATGAATGTGTATTAGACTTTATAATGTTTTTGGAATGAGATTTATTGTATAAACTGGCAAGAAAAGGAAGCATTTATGTGGCTTGCATGGAGGAGGCAGCTAAAATAAATAAAGGGGGATCAGTGTGAAAATGTAAAAAGAGTAAATCTCATCAGATATATGCATTCCTTCCGCTGCCCTCACCCTTTTCCCCCATCTAATGCATAGCCTGGGGAGCAACATAATGATGTGAAATGAGTTAACATGAGACGTGTCTAAATAAATGTATTGTCAATTTAGAAAGATGTTTCATTTACAACTTCCTGTGCATTCCATGCTGAACAGCTTTTTTCTCATAGAGAGAGGCAAGAAAGAATGGGGAATTAACTTAGGGACAAAAGAAACAAAGCTCTACTATTATTCTTTTTCTCTCCATTGTTGTGCTTCCATATTCCCATGTTCCATTGGCTCATAGGATGTGCTAAGATCATCAAACACAAACAAATAGAAAAACTGTTCTAGTCGGAGAAAAGTAGTAATGTACTAGCAACCTTCTCCAAGCCAGTACCCTACAGATTACTTGACATTAAAGACTCCTGAAAGTCAAGTCAATGGAGACAATTTTGCATGCTACAAAAGTTGGGGTTTATGGGAACTATAATACCAATTTATATTGTGGGCAATAAACTGGGAAAGAGATATTTTAATTATGTGAAAATATATGTAAAGCTGTTCTTACAAAGTATAGCTAGCAAGAAGGCTGTTGATGACCTTTGCTGAGTGGACCCTTTTTGTGTAGAACCAGTCTGATTTAGTTAAGGCGCTGGGTTAGAAATCAAGAGACCATGAGTGCAAGTCCCACCGTGGCCATGAAAGCCAGCTAAGTGACTTTGGACCAGTCACTCTCTCTCAGCCCAACTCACTTCATAGGATTGTTGCTGTGGGGAAATAGGAGGGGACAGCTGTTGGATATGTTCATCATCTTGAGCTATTTGTAAAAATAATAAAGGTGGGATATTAATTAATTAATTGATTGATTAACTGATTAATAGAACTTCTAAGCAGTTTGACAATGGCATCTTCTTTTGCCATAAAATAACAAAATGTTCAAGTAGATATTGTTGTGTACATCTGGTATGTGTTTGATTCTTTTTTAGGTTTTAAATAAGAGTGCAGAGTCTAGTTCACCAGGTGAACCTTTTGGGGTTCAGGATGTCAAAAATATGGAAAATGCTTACCTCAACTCTGCTGACATGTCACACACATATGCAAACCCCGGACAAAAGAGAAACAATTTATAATAAATATTAAATTGCATTACATTATTTAAATTTAGCATTAAATAAATAAATAACTACTTCATTGTAAATGTTTTTCAGAATGCCTATCTGAAACAGATCCTGGTCAGATGAGGTCTGAAAACTTTGGAGAATGCTCTTGCATGGTCTCTGAAAAAAAGTGAAAAAGCACACCTCATTCTGACATGATTTTTGGATACTCCTGAGGCGAGGTGAGAGCAGGGCCCTCTTCTGTGACTTGCAGAAGGTCCAGAGGCCTGGTGTGTTATGTTGGGTTCGCCATCACAGGCCTAGTCTAACAGGCCTAGTCTAACAATTGTACACAAAATTATTACTGTGCATAAGATGCACAAAGTAATCAGGGTCTTCTGGAACAGCAGGGGAGCTATGTGAGGATGCTTTTTGTAGATTTTAGCTCTGCATTTAACACAATATGTCCACATGCCCTCTACATGGGGCTCCCAAATAAGAGCATTCGGAGACTTCAGCTGGTACAGAATGCGGCCGCAAGGGGGATCATGGGAGCCACTCGGTTTGCCCGGGTGACCCCTCT
>JANHFL010003627.1:166048-190232 GCA_032468155.1 Oxyrhabdium leporinum | reverse complement strand
TCCTGGGCACCCTTTTTTTGAACTATTACCATCTGGCAGACGGTACAGGATAATAAAAACAAGGACAAATAGGCTGACAAACAGCTTCTATCCCAGGGCAGTAACTATATTGAATTCTACTGTATAGTGCAATATTAATGCAATATTGGGGGTTTTCAATTCAATTGTATAGAATGCGAAGGATGTGTGTTTGTGTTTTATTTGCATAGTCATAATGTACACTGAAGATGGCATTTAATTTTGTTGTACGAGGTGCAATGACAATAAAGTAAACTATTCTATTCTATCTTTCCTTCAGGTTCACAAAGAAGCCTGAAAAATGTTGGGATCTCTCGTCCATGATGCAAAGTGAGCCCTAAGCAGAACGCCCATTCATATTACAACCACCGACATTTTGCCTAGCTAGCACAAAGTAAAATTCAGATTGCTGACTTAACACCTGGTTCAAATATCATTTCTTATCAGGAAAACCCAATCTACATTGGGGGCTACCTAATTCCCCCCATCAAGAACGACCTTTTTCAAATTCCTGGTTTGTGTTCTGGGGGAATGAGAACAGTAGGATTCCTGCCGATAGTTGAGCCAATGCCAGTTATGCCCTTTGAGGTCTCACTACTTATCCCAGCAAAGAGAAGAACTCTGTAGCAGATGAAGTCGCTCTCCCTTTCCTTTCAGATATAAGAGCTCTAAAACACCCCAGATGTATTACCCCTCCCTCTCTCTCTCTCACACACACACTTTCATTCTCTCTCTTTGACGAACCTATCCTGAATGAACCAAACTTCATCTTTACCTTTAGCTGCACTCTTTGTGCACGCGTTTCTTCTATCTTTTGTCTGATTTTCTCCCTTCTGTACTCCTCATAGGCAAAAGGGTTGACCATCATTTTGACCTGCAAGTGCAAAGCAACCAGAGAGAAAGAGGAAGAAATCATAAATCATTGCGTAATTCTCCCGTTTGAGTGAACGTTCTTATTTGCTGGATTTATATTCAGGATTGCTAGCACGAGTGAGAATCAAACTAAAAGAATCAGGTTCCGTACTAATGAAACACTGCTAGAAGATGGCAACAAAATGAAACTCACAGCAGCCAACTAAGTAAAAGTCATCTCATCCATTCAACCAAACATTTGCTCGAAAAATGGTGCTCTATAAGGAAAGGAGCTAGCCTGATTTCTTTGGGCAAGCCCACATACCTTATGATACAATCGTATGTCCATGAAGAAGCCATGCATGTACGCCCGAAGAAGGGCCGATCCAATAAGATGAGAAAGCCCTGCAGACAAAATGGAGGTGGGGATGGGGAACACGACCTTAATACACCACAAAATTAAAAAATAAATAAATTTCAGGGTACTTTACACAAAAAAAAGTTTGCATATATCATTTATACAGAGAAAAAAAGTGAAGAGCTGGTCTGGAAACATCACCAGAATGTGTCAGCCCCCAAGGAGAGTTTTCAAATGAGTAATACATGGAACATCCATGGCACAAAAAGTAATCTTTTTTTAAAACTTTTTTTTTTTTAAATATAAACAATTCTTCTTTCATGGAACAGTGTGTCGTCTGGGTACAAGCATCTTGTACAATCACAATTAAGATTACAAAAAGTAATCTTGTGGTGCCAAAATTACTATAGACTTTTGATTCCAGGTTATGATCACAGACTCCCTGTAAAGTCTAAGATAACTTTATGTCTCTTGTTACTTAGCTATACATTTTAAGAAATGACAACTTTATGTATTCCTAAAGGAACAAGAAACAAGTTGATTTGAAAAAAAAAATCATAGGTCTAGTGTAAATGTTATATTCGTTTAAGATTGATTTTTTAAAAAAAAAAATCATATGCTTAACTGGCTTCTCCTAGATAAAGTATATTTATACAGAGTTTTGTCAGTTTTAATTAAACAAGTTTAATTTTCCTCAATTACTAATGAGGAATTGAGTCTCAAGCAGCTTTTAAATTAAAGTCTTTAGCAGGAAAATTATTCCTGAAAAAATGCTAGTTACATGTGTATTTTTTCCATAATAACGTAAGGGATTGGAATTGGGGAAATTAGTGATTTGAATCAACCAATTTCAACCATTCTTTGAAGTTGGATCAAGGTAGAAATCAAAATTCTGAATTTGGACTAGGAAAATAAGGAAATCAAAACAGGGATCCTCCACCAAAGACCTTGTAGGTAGGGACAGGAATGCAAAAACTTTTCATCTTAGAATACTGTATGTTGTAGCCATTAAGGTACATTTAAGAAAAGAGAATATCTGAGTCATACTCAAAGGAAAAAGGCAACATAAAGTAAATCATGTCCACAGCAATAATACTTTACCAAGATTTTCAAGATCTTTTCTTGTTACAAATTTATAGTCGTCATAAACTGTTGTCTCCGGGTTCTCCTCCAGCTCTTCTGTCAGATTATCAAGAAACGAGCACCACTTTGGAGCAGGACCTAAAACCTGTAGATGTATTAAAGTCAAATGTGATGGCAAATTATTTCGATGAAAACCCAATGACCCCAATTGCTTCCATTTCCTCCCAACCGAGGGTGGCTCATCCTTTTTCCACTGTTGATATCAATCTCTCTGCTGCTACCATGAGCACACAGGCACACCCAGTGAACCAAGATTAACCGAGTAAACTTCAGTATGTACAAAGCATTATCAAGGTGCATGTTGAAAGCCCTCTCCCTCTCCCTCTCTCCAGAGGAAAGGAAAAAGGAAATAATGGCACCTACAGAATGGAACTTTAGATGCCCCACTTCCTTTTCCAATCTATCAGTGACAATAACACAGGGAGAAGGTAAACATTTCAAAAGAGAACAGCTGCCATCTAAGCCCCTCGAACTGCCCTACTCCAGAGCAAAATATATTCCAGGGATGCTGGGCCTACATGCTCTTCATATAATGACTCTTGTCCCTGTAACTGGGATGGTGTCAACCTTGTCTACCATCCACACAACTCTGCTCAAGGATGACAAAATATTTCTACAGGTCAGTAAAAACTGCCAGGACCAATTATCTTAATACACGTTCATTACCAGGATACTCCAAGTACTTCTTTGGAATTGTTAATATAGCTTTCATTTGTCACTACACACATGAAAAGTTGGTGGTGGTGGTGGTGGGCTCTACAAATGATTAATAAATAATCTTGAATAAAAGAATGCTGCGTACAGAAACACTCAGCCTGTGTTATCAAGAGTATGAAGGGCACATGGCAGCTGCTTTGGCAAGAAACCTAGCGAAGCATAACTTTTCCTGATAAAATATTTTTCCTAGCTGGAGATTTGGGTTCCAATAAAGACGTTACTTCTTATTACTGTAGTTCTCCAGCTATTCTTTTTTTCTGTCCCTCCACCACATTACAAGACTCTGACCTGAAAAGTATAAGTATAATATCCCTCAAACACCCAGAGAAAATATTCTTTCAGAATTAGCCATTCAATTTTCATCTTGCAGTCGTGTTTGTCCAAACTACTGACAGCTTCCCCATTAACCTACTTTCTAGTTGACTGAGAATAAGGCTGTTCACTTCTTCACTTTCTTTTCAGTATAATTATGCCATGCTTTGTCACAGGCTCCCTTTCCTCCCTCACTGGATACACCCAAGGATGATCATGGTTACCATTCTTTTTTTTTCTTTGCTCTAGACAAACCCAATTCTAGCACTCTCTTGGGTTCCCTTCCCTATTTCTCCCTTATTGCTCTTGAGTACATTACCTATCAGTGGTGTCAGAACAAGTGTATCTGCTCCTGCCACCAACTTCCTTAAAAAAATAACACGGGGACACTTTTCCCCAACAATAGTTACACCATCATCTACTCTTTCTTCACTTAGGCTGCCTACGAACGAGAAAAGACCTTATGCAAGATCAACCTGACTGCAGATTACAGTATTGCCAGATAAGTTCACCATCGCAGGTTGGTTTTCTACCATTTTACCTGCAAGCAGAGATAGAAAGCAGAGGAGTACTATTTTACCTGCAGGCACCCATTTGAGTCATTGGAACGGCTTCAATTAAGCGATTCTGTTAAAATAGCATCCGAGAAGGAAAGCGTTTAAACTCCTCTCTACCACCGCCCACCCTGATTGATGCTCCTTCTGCCTTCCTTCACTTTTTAAAAGTATGCATGTTAAAAGACAAGCCAGACTTATGAATAGCATGTATGGCAATTACACTGACAGAGTAAACCCCAACCTGCTGCCCTGCAACCATTCCATGTTTCTCTTCCTCTCGTCTGTGAAATCCAAAGCAAAGAAAGGAAGGGCTCCTGGATTTTAAGCAGCTGAAGAAAAGAGTGTTTCAGCACTAACTAAAATGCCCCATTCTACACAACTATTAAAGGACCTCTAATCTTCTTCATGGCCGACCATTCTCTTTGGTCTCTGCTTTTTTGCTTTTGTGTCCTTTTCTTCAAAAAGAAATTCAAAGGAAGGGAGGAAAACACAAGAAAGTAAAATAAAGCTTTTGCTTTTCTTTGAGATCACCAGAGGTCTGGAGATGAATCCATTGCTGGCCTTTACACCCCACCAAGTGGAATATCATAGCAGCCTTCTCCAATCACTTGTGGTCACACACCATGCTGGGAGTTGCACTGCAATACCCTGGGAAGGCTGTACTACGCACCCAACAGAAAGTCAGGGGGCCATAATGAAACTCTGGTCTAGAACTGTGGTGTGGAGACTACGAGCACAATCTTTAAAATATTGAATCCTACGGATCTTCCCATGGACAAGCAGTTTTTCTCCATGGATGTCCTGCTGCGAGATGCTGCCCAGACAAAGTATAATGTGCATTATTATATTTCTGCGCTAATGTTATCTGTTAGCCAGCCTAGGGATTTCTAACATTGTCAACAATCCAGACCAATTCAGCATTGTGCTTTATGTCTCAGCCTTCGACACCCTACGATCTTGTTTTGATTTCTTTCCTCCCAGGCACTGTTAATCACTATGAGGATTGAGGATATACTTTCTTAAGTCTTGTGAGCAAGTTGCTCCACGGAAAAGAACCCACAAGAACTCCAAAAAACAAGGAAGCTCTAATTTTCACTCATTTCCTTCTTGCTGTGCCTTTTAAAAAATTCTCTTCCCTTTAGGTGGCCAAAGTTAGGTCTGTGACTCCGTGAGCGACCCTGTGGCAAGCTCTTACTCCGAAGCTTGCTCATTTCTAGGTCAGCTATTTTAATATAGTTTGAGTCACCTGCATTGTAAGAGGGAACAAATGGCAAGGTTACTCAAACATACGGCGGTGAAAGAAATTACATGGAAATTTAGAACATTCATAATCTTGCAACGCTGTGACCTACAATGTGATGTGAGCTTCATCTAAGCCTCATTAAGAGATCAAGAGAGTCTGGTTAAATAAACAACAAAGAAAGTAACGTTAAAAGCTTTTAGTGAACACACTGAGCCAACATTCACTGCCTTTGTTGGGAAAAAAAACCTGGTGCCACCTTTTTTGGCAATGATAACTTCAACCTAATGTCTCCTGCACCTATTGATCGATCCTTAACATCCGCTTCGAGGTATTTTGGTTCACTCTTCTTTATAGAAACTCCTTCAACTCACTTCAGTTTATGACACGTTTCAGATGGATTCTGGGCAGGACTCTGACTTGATCATTCCAAAATCTAGCTCCATTTACCCCCTTAAGAGAGACGATTATTTCAGGGCTTCACATACATTTCTACTAAGAAAGTAAATATTAGTCAATCAAAAAAAGGATGACAGAGTATTCTACTGGGGCTGGTTTGTTTAAGCAGAATTTCTTTTCTATTAATTGGATTTAGATGAAGTAGGCCAGAGTACTGTTCGATTACAGACAAATCTAAAGATTCGAACATGTTCCGGTACGATTCCAAAATCATCCTGCTGCACATTTGTCCACAATAGCCAACTATCAGAGAACTGAGGGGCAGGTCAATTGAATCTAATTATGATGGAGGAGGCAATCAGGATTGTTTCCGCAACAAGACCAGCCAAACAAAACACACGTTGCTTCTCCGTCTTCTGGTCAAACAAAATCTTGTATAAGTAGACTCAACAGTGCTCTTCATTATCTGACAGGCATACTAGTCATCGGCTTGGGGAAAGCACCTTCTCCTAGATTTTTCTGAGCTTTGGAAGGATGCATTACATTGAAGGAGTACGCCAGTTTATCCTAAAAGTTTGAATGCAAAAGCAGTTGCCTATAATTTCCAAAAAGTTCCAAAAATCCTTTCTGTACTTAAGTCTACTTAAGTCTTGTAAAGTAGCAGAAATGGTCTGTTTAAATGGCCTTCTGGACAAACAATGATATGTCACTAAATTAGACTTTATATTCGTAACAGAAACATCCTTAGGTTATACAACAATTAATATCTGCCCTTCTCACTAGGTATAACTACCCAATGCCCTGTATAGCTTCTAAAATATAGAGGTGGAGGTATAATCCCATCAGCTGAAGGACTTTCCATGACACAGTGAGGACCACACTCCTCATAGTGGATGGGGTCAGATTCTCTTGTAATGCTCATGGCACCTATAGAACTTTAAATCTTCCCAACTACACAGACACACAAACACACCTGCACATCAAAGTGGGGGTGGGGGGATGTGATGGGGTTGGCTTGAAGTTTGTTGGTCTTTCCAACTCCAGGACCATAAAATAGCAAGCCATGTCTAGTTTTTTTTGCTCTCCTGTTCCAATACAGCTAAGATATTCCTGACTAGAGGGATTCTATTTAAACCGAATGTGACGGAATCCCAAAGCTGCACTGGTTAACTATTAAAGCGGTGTCTGTTTTCACATCTCTGCAGGGCTTCCTATTCTATTTAGGGATAAAAATTCACATTTAAAATAAGGATGTTACAACAGATGGTGCAGGATTAAGAACTGAGCACATTTTTATTTTAAATGAAAGAATAGAAAACACATGTCAAGCCAAGCTTTGGTATGAACCTTCTTGTACTACTAATCATGTAGCCTTCTCTCCATACAGGCAATATTCATCAACTGAAGCTATACCTAATAATATAAATGCCACACCTTCTTCACGCCCAGTTCCCAACCTAGTTAACGGCATGTCAGATTTGGGAAGTAAATCAATGAATAATAATCGTATCACTCCTATTTCTACTCCTCCTCAAAATTTTAAAGCGTGCGTGCAAAATCTGAGATCGCTGAACAGAAACCCCCAAAGTAGGTGTGGTGTGGTTCATGACTCCCCCACTTCCTTCCCTTTCTCCTGGTGTGGCTCTCCAGCCCCCACCTACCACACTCTATTTTCCCCATAACCGTTTCCCCTATGGGCGGGTGGGGTCCTGGCACCTATTGTGCCGAAGGCCACACGTAGCCCTCAATAGCCTTGATACCTATCTCCAGACTACCTCCCCATCCTGCCAATCAACCTTAACGTTCTATGTGTCGGAGGTGGGGAAATTTCTAATTCAATAAAGAATAATCATATTAACTAGTCAGTATAATTTAGTAAAATAATTCAATGAAATCACAGTTATATGTTTCCCTCTCTCTACTTTCTTGTTTTAGTCCTGCCTGTGTTGTAAAGTGCAGCCCGCATGCTACCTAACGCATTTCCCATCGTGGAACATTTTATGCTCCCAGAAATGCCCCCTCCCACCCAGACCCACCTTGCTCCACAATCTAAGACCGTCCTTTAACTGAGGTATCTGACTTTCACATCTGCTTATCCAGCTGCTTATCAGGCACACAGGGTCTCCCCCCCCACACCCGACACAGAGGTCCAAACGTGTTAAAAGATTCTACAGGATGGCCACAAAATTACTTCCTGAGAGCCGCACACGGGATGGTTTCCGCACCTATGCCCACACACGCGCATTTCCTTTGAGGCAACATGTTATGATGGGAAGTAGAGGATTTCCTTTGTTGTGAATAAGCCCAACGTGCTACTTTTTTAGGTTGAAAGTACTTATCCAAAAACAGATAGGAAGCCCACGTTTCCTGTTTTGTGGAGACTCAACAATTGTCTGGCAGATCATACTTAAAAATACTGGCAGACGAATCAGAGCATTTCACCACATTACCATAAGAAGACCCAGGAAAGAGAAGATGAGATATCTAGGGAAATAGTTAATGCTGGTGTGCAATGCACAAGTAAAGCAACAAGCGTGTCCCTTTCAAATCTATATTTTTTTAAAAAAAATTATTTAGTGCTACATCTATGGTTATAACACCACGTTGGTGAAACAAGTTGATATCTGATGATCAACTATTTTACATTTCACTGTGACAGCATAACAGACAAAAAAATCACGTTGACAAGCTTTGTCCACAGTGTTCTACGTATAAGAAGTGGAAATCTAGGGAAATTACCAGTTAATTTCATGTGATTGTAACAATTTTTGCAAATAATCTGTGCTATAAACAAGCATGAGAAAGAAAAGATACAGAACTAGAGTCCAACAGCAGAGAATCAAAGCACAGAATTCTCTTCTCTGGCATCACAAGCTCTCTGCTGCTTCAAATAAATGCTTCATTTAGTATTCCAGCAGAAGTCCACAATTCTATGGCAATTTTTTCCATATAGTCTGGAGGAGACAGGTCTGAGTTATCATCTTGTTATCTAAGGATATTAGATCTTAGCCACATTCTATTTAGGAAAAACAATGTATTCATGGGAACAGGTTGCTTCTAATGACAGTCTGCTCCCAACTCCCTTATTAAAAGTGTAAGAGGCCCATTGAATAGAATTTGGAACACGTATAGGTTAGAAGAGATGAGAATGAAAGTCCCTTGATACAAGTGATGGTCCTCTTATATAATGCTACCCATAATCTAAAATCAACCTGGGCTTTTCTTCAGTCTTATTGGCTGCCTTAGTTCAAGTTAAAAACATAAACAAGGCAGCCTGGACTAAAACACAAGTATAAAAATAGGACAGCCCCCTCCCCCCCACACTTACATTAACCCCAGGCCTGGAAACAAAGCAGATTTTAACGACTTTCTGGAACCCCAGGATAGGGGGTAACCTTTGTAGCTCGGGGTGGTGGTGGTATATTATTCCAAAGGATAGGGGCAGCAACAGAGAAGACACACCTCCCTTGACCCACACAATGACAATCTTTAATACAGGAAACCTGGAGCACATCCATTCTTCTGCAAGTATTGGATGGACAGAAACAATTTAAGATAGGTGGTCCCTCAGATAGCCAATCCCCAAAATGATTTGATAGTGGTCTCACTAGATCACTGTGAAAAGTGGGATGTCACACACAAAAAAAACGATCTTACATTTTTCAACGATTTCCCCACAGGATCCAATAAGCTATAATCAATCTCCCAGTTTAATTGCAGCTCCGGGATCTTCTAGTGATTTCCCATTGCAGTAAGAACTACATTGGCTTAGATCAGCCAATGGAGATAATGCCATCATGAAAAGACAACTTTAATGAAATAAATTATACTGTGTAATTTCAATGGGACGAGACTCAAAAGCAGGCATGAAAAAATACTGCTGTTTCTTTTTCAATAGCAGTGTAACTCATGCATTGAAATAGGTACAGTAACCCTTGTAACCGAATTAAATGCAGAGAGTACAGGTCTATTCTATCATGCCCAGAGACAAAAGAGCAAACATCACTTAGCAACCCATGTTACTTACTGGAATGTAGTAGATGTTCATTTTAGGGGTTTCGTTGGCTGTGAACAGCATTCCTGCGAATCAAAAAAATTAAGATTGTTGATCTCAAATGCAGAACTTTTCCTCCATTGTAAAATTTGAGGAGATTGAACTAACTAAGATTATTAGTGGGAATAAAGCTGAAATATCATACAGTCCAAAGTCATTTTCAAAAACAACATAAGAGGTCCACTGCTATAACAGCAACTCTAACTCAGACAGAAGAATGTTTCACCCAAAGCAACCAGAAGTAGTTACCTTTTCTCCCATCTTTCAACATGTACTTTGCACTCAATTAAATACACTTGCAGATTAATTAAAAGAAAAACGTAAGTCAGACCCACACTGATGTTTCACAAAGAAGAAATTGTTCTTCTATATTATTGATAGTATTGGAAAAGGAGGCAACACTATGTTTGACTTTTATTGTCAGCAATGTCCATTATCTTTTATCTGGGTTATGATACGGAGAAGCAGATTCTAACAACCAAGAAACTTAGAATAAATCTGGATTTTTGAATTTTTACATTATCCCATATAGTTGACTTCTAACAATAGTAAGATATGTTCTAATTAATGTCTCTAACTTAATCCTTGAGCACGGGGGAAGGAAGTTTCATCCTATAGCCAGATGGGATTAAGACAATCTTTGCAGGAATTAAGGTATTTTTTTTTTAAAAAAACCCAACATTTCTTTTCATATTTCTACCCTCATTACTCCTGGACAAGAAAGTTAAAAAATATAAAATGAGCACACTAATCAAACTACAGCGATCACAAAGAATTTTTAAACATGACCATCCATAATCACTTCTATACATTGCAGGAAAAGATACAAGCAGTAAAAATCCATAGCTTCCTGTAAAGCACTCTACTTAAACTCTGCCAATCCCATCAAATGGTATCAACTTCCTGCAGAGTTACAGATTTAGTGACAAACCGGCAGGATCCTGGCTCCCGTGAAAATCGACATGTATGCAACTGTGTGCAGCTTCCAGCAGGAAGCCAAGATTGTCTGAGTGACTTTGGGGGGAAGGGTTAGGGGTAGGACTTAACTGCACCACAAGGACTCTCAGAACATATGGACGGACCTCAAGGGAGGTCTTGTATTTTTATTTTCCCACTCCAAAAATGACAGGCATCCAATAAAGATGCCCCCCCCCCTTTGACACCAAAAAGAATATAATGGGCTCCTTAATTAATTCAGTAGGAAGAATCTCTACTGTTCCCCACTCCAATATAAACTTAAATTCAGAACAATTCATTAACCAGGGGAAAATGTGTGCTCACGCTGCGAAGGGATCTTTTCTGTAGGTCAGCGGAAGAGTACTTCCAGAGAAGCACTATAAGGACATGACATTATAAAACACTTCTCCGGTTAGATGCTCATCGAGCTCCAAGTTTCAAACTCTTGGAGTGATACTTGTAATAAATCAGGAAGGCATCATGCTCAAACATGAAAAAAAAAATCCTGACTGCTTTGAATAATCTCATTAGTAAAAGAGAATCTATGGAGACATTGTTAAGACATCATAAGACATCTGACAGTGAAATTTTTGTAACGGGGGAATAAAATGCTCCAGTTCTAATATGACAACATTTTCAATGAGAGATGAAGATTTTGGAATTTAAAAATGAACTGATTAAAAATCTCTATGAAGAATAATTACAAAGTATACGCCTATCTTTAAATCTCAAACTCATCACCCCTTGAACTGAACAGATTTTTAGGAAATCACAACCAGTTCTCTATCCAATCCTCATGGAGGATTCAGTATACAGTACAGCCCAGTATATAAGATTTCTGGCATCTATAATATATGTGGACTTCAGCTCCCAATTCTTCAGCCAGCATGGCTGGCTGGCTGGAGTTTTCTGAGAGTCGAAATTCACATATTTTAAAATGGCTAAGGTGAGAAACATTGTGATAATCTGTAAGAGCGAAAGTGCTCCAATGCTGTTGAAAATTGTTAAGAATTCTGAAATGGTCAACAGACGATTCAATTGTTAAACACTGTCATAGGAAAAATGAAAAAGGTCACCTCCTTCCAAATTCTAAAGAAGGTATCTAACATTGGGCTGCCGGGAAAGCTATGAGTCAATCTGTGTGACCAGAAAATCCAGATTTTTTTTGTACTTTACCTGAATTGGGGTACAGGCAAACATCATTAATATTATGTTCAGGTTCTATAGAGGTGAATATTTTTCCCTGAAAAATAAAGTCACACAATTCTTAATAAAAGCATACAAAGGAAGTAAGGCATTTCATACTATAGAAAGAGGATTCTTTGGACAGTGAGATGGATGACATATAAATTCAATAAATAAATTCTTCAGACAATAAATCATTATCTGCAGAAATATTGTTATTGCCTTCATATTGCTAATATTAATCTGGAAGTGTGTGCAATTAAATAGAACAATTTCATCACTGTTTCAGGAAGGAATTGGTTCAAAGTCTTGAATTCCACTGTTATGCAGTGTTATGCATTTTTATAGCTGTTGCATTCTGTAATTTGTAGTACTTTTTAAGAGTGTAAAATCCATCCATCCATCCACTAAATTGTTACCTGAACCATGCAAAGAGCATTAGCAGCAAATTTCCATGTCCAAATTACATTTCCTTCTAATAAACAACATGCACCAAATTATAAGAGTAGCCAAATTGTCAGATGGCACAGTCCAGTCTAATTCTATTGATTCAAGGTGACAGTTAAGTTTTCTCTTCTTCAGAAAAAGGAAGGATTCCTTAGCTCTGGCTAGACTAGACTCATCTTTATTGCCAACAAGCTCTTCTCTATAGCACATAGCTCTTCACTTCCACGATGTGGTTTCTAGTATTTCTAGTTCAGTAGATAATCCATAACTGAGGCACAAAGTCCTCTTTTTTTAATGCTTGTGATCATGATGCTGGTAATTGCAGCAAGCTCCATTTTCTATCATTTGAAGGCAGATTCTGTAGCCATTCAGGCACCCCACATTCCTTGGCAGCCAATTCCACCTACTTCCAAAGAATTTAGAAGAGGTAAATCAGACAATTGTATTGCTAGGTATGAAAAAAAGCAAATCAATGATACAGAGACAGGAAATTACACGTCTGGTATTTTTCTGGTGGCTGGATTGCAAAAACAAAAAATTGGCAAGTATTGAGGGCATGGAAGTTGAAGACTTTAACATGACAACCACGCTGGCAAGGCTCATATACTGGAGACGTCTTCCTTGAGTAAGTGTTAATTAAACGGTGTACTACAAGTAGCAAACATTTGCCAATCCAGAATTCCTACCTGCCTGCTGGATCAGTCATTTCCCTATGCTTTCCCCCCAGCAAGTATGTACATAGTTTTTCTGGGCCTTCAAAGAAAGTAGTTTCTCCCTTTCTATGGGAAATATGTGGATTTTCCGTTCCACTGTAATATTTTCCACACCCTATTCCAACATTTTCATGTAGAGGAAAAAAGATGTTTGGCCAAAGTATATGTAGGGAGGTAGCAAAGAGGAAAGAAGACCTACTGCTTTGAAGTGAGCAATACATTGACCACAAGTTGTTTGAGGATTCCTTTCCCCTCTACCATAAAAACAACTCCCTCACCCACCCACCACCGAGACAAGTGAAATGTTAAATTCTTTTTGTTCCACAACATGCTGGGATCAGAACACCGGGATAATATTGTACAAAGGCATAACTGTGGCAGAAGAGGTGGTATGCCGGGAAAAAAGGTGAGGAATCCACATTTCTGGTTCTTACACAGAAGCTACCTTTGTATGGATATATCTTCCTAAGTTGGTAGCCTTCAAATATGGGCTTCGTTTATTAGTATCAATCAAATGTATACCTCGGTGGAGTCACAGGATTCTTGCCAGCTCACAAAATGTGCACTTTAAATGTACAATGTAAAAACGTAACACATAACATAATTAAAGCTCAGAGACAACATATGGCATCAAGCCCCCAAACTCTTCAAGAAAAACTCAGCCTTCAGCTTTTTTTTTTCAGAAGGCAGACGATGTCAGAAATAGAGAAAACTCCAATGGAAGGGCTAGTCCCAGCTCCCTGGAAAGCAATGCTTCCAGACTCTGGACCCACTGGTTTCTAAGGATAAGAGACAACCAGCTGCTTCTCCCAGCATGATCAAAGGGGCCAGGCCAACTCTAGTGAGGAGATGCAATCATCCAAGCGACTTAGCACCGCGCCATAATTATAAGTTGAAACCAGCTCCTTAAATTGCAGCCAGACTTCAGTCGGCTATCACCATGGACACTGCTGAGAATTCTGGAGCATGTGGGCATCTGGAAAGTGAAATAGCTGTACTAGAACGGTTCCCCAGAGGTCAGAGGTGTGGAGATTAGTCTGCAGAGGTGCCATGGCATAGACTAAGAGGGAAAAAAGCAACCACCCTAATCTTAGTTTTCACTGAATCCAGGATGAGTCAGCTAAATAAACAAAGGATACGAATAGTGAGTGACCACAAGTCTGGCTCTGAAATAGGACTCTCCCCGCCCCCCTTTGTGGATTTCTCCCTTCTTCACTTGTTTCTTTAATAGTTTCATTTTGCCTCTAGGTACGATACTCTTCCTTTCCCTCCCTGTTTAATTCTGGACCTCACCCACTTCTGCTGCTGCTTTCTTAATCATTAAGAAAAAGGTTTTCCTCCAACCTCATTCTGAAAACAAAAGATGAGATACTTTCCAGCTCGAAGCTGCTTCCTACCTTTTCACCTTCCTCTTTTGTCCAATGACACACCATCAGAGGCGATCAGGGAGCACTGAGGCAGAGGCCAGCAAGAATGATTAGATCTGCTTTGTAATAAGAAGACTTCTCACTTGGAGATTCCTCACTGAGAAGCCCCAGAACCGTAGGGAGAAAAGCATCTGCAATCCTAAAGTTCCACTTACAGAAATGGGTAACGCTGTCTGCCCGAAAGTTTGGCCAACCCTATTTGAACCAATGACCGAATCTTATTTTACGATTGCATAAATACATTTGGACCCTGGGAAGTATCCTTTGGTGTCTCGGTTAGTGATGTGTGTCTATTACTCTGTGAACAGAAGGGCCATTTAGGGACATCTGTGACAGCAAAGAGTTGGGGAGGAGAAATGCCGTATGGTTGGATAACGGGCAGGAAGAGTAGAAGAAGGAGAGACAATCAGCAGCTGCGTCATTCCTGCAACTGACCTTGCTGAATTAGAAGGACAACGTGAGATATGGCTTATCCCACAAATTAAGCACTTGGAGATTGTTGAAGCAATACCAGTAGGACTTTCAGTTTTTGCAAAATCCAAGACATGCAAGCACATTTTTATTTTTTATTTTTGGAAGAACTGAAGCACTTCTACTTAACTAAACAGAATTACCATTAAGATTTATCTGGCACACTAAATACAAAATCAATAAAACACTATTCTTATCTCGAATGGGGCACCAACGAAAGTAAACACGCTATTTATGATTTAGCTGTAAGAGTGGAAAGTAGAAGGTGCTCAGAGAGAAGATAATGAATCATTAGCCTTACCGTGTCCTGGTTCCATAGTTTTATAATTCGTGAATCAGCAGAAATAATCAGATCCAATGCGTTGTGGAACTGGATTGACTTGACTGGTAGACCGTATTGGTGATCCTTCATTATTAATGGATTACTTGACCGAAGATCATAAAGTAAGACCTGGTACCCAGTAAGTCAATTTTTTGTGGTCAGGTATTGTTTAATGCAGGTACAAATCCATGATATCATTGATATTTTCAAATTGAGAAAAAGAAAAAAGAAATTTTGGTTTACTGAGTATTTTGTAAATCCACCCCGTGGACTTTTAAGCAACAAAATTTCTTAAAATAATTCATAGTATTGGTCTGCAAATCAAGCAGCATTAAGCATTATTTTATTTAGCATAACTATTACATACTTTTATTAAAATGGTATGGAGCAGAGCAGCTGCTGCAGACTAGCTCAACCCTCATCCACTATATGCTTGACAAATCTCTATTTATATGTTGCAAAAAAACAGGAATTTGTGATCACGGTGTATTATTCAGCCATTAGTTTGGTTGGCCTACAGTAATCTCATTACATTCAAGAGCAGTGTTTTATTTACTCTGTAAAACTATAGAGGAGCTATCACAATAATCCTCTGGCCTATGAATTATACTAATAATTATAATTAGACTTCCATTCAGTCTGGTTTTGTTTGGTTGGCTGAAATTCTTTTTACAGGAAAGCATCGCAAGACGTTCTCATCAATAAGCCAACTTAACATGCAACACATCAACTTTGAAGAACCCACAAGTATCTTGGACTTAAGACTTGAATTAAGCAATCTGAATTACAATACTTCTAGCACCACATTCCCTTCATAAGCTCACCTTATCAAATTAACATCCCTCCCTCCCCTCATTCATTCATTCATTCATTCATTCAATTTATATGCCACACTCCTCACTCTGCAAAGTGACTCTGGGTGGCTTACAATTAAAATCATAAATATTAAAAACATTGGGCATAAAGGCTAAGAAACAAAAGGCAAGAACGATGCAGCAGTGATATCTTCCCTGTTAGTCCATCGGCCATCCTCAACATAGAGAACCCCTGTTAGAACCCCAAGCCACCAAAGACAGATTTTAATGTCCTTCTAGAAGACCAAATGGGGGGGGGGGGGGCTACCTCACCTCAGTCAGCAGGAAAGCTTACTTGATAACCCCTGAGGGTTGCAACGAGAAGGCGCACAGCGTACCTGCCCTGTAGATGTTCCAACAGCCATCTTCAAGCTTCCATCAAACTTCAGGGCGGAAATAGCGGGCAGGCCACCTACCCTGGGAAAATTCAAATACATTTCATTCAGATACAGTAAAGGTGGCCATAATCTGGACTCAGGCTGATCACCCCAAATCTGCATCTGACAGCATATTATTTCTGTTGGCAACATGACACGGGAGAGAGATTTAGAAAGAGTATCAAGAAATGTCCATACTCTTGATCGGCAGTCACACTGTTCAAAGCGCAATCCAGCACTCCAACTCGATTTCTCACTCTAGGATCCCAGCATTCCACCTTTCCCTGAGAAAAACAAAGAAAAATGCCACTCGGCATTCTGAATAATTCACCACGGTTCATCTGCTTCCGGATCAGCTTTGTACAGAAATCACTGAATCACTATTCAAGGGGTCTTTGGAATAATGCACATGTATTCCTGCAGTTTAAATATTTTGCGGCATTCAAATCTGACATGATTTCCCTCAATTCTGAACAACAACAAGAACTCAAGAGGAGATTACGAAGGCAGAATAACACACAGCGTCTGAGGAAGAGCAGCCAGCTGAACGATTTGGAGTACCTGAGCTCTACTAGGGAAGAAAGGGACCATAAAGAACCAGTTGGTATAAACTGTGATGCTCTGGTTGAGCATTTAATTGGTAAAACTGTTTGCTCACTTCAAGCTGAAGCTGTCTAGAAACCCATAATATAATAAGAGGCAATATCTAGTAGTACAGGTATTCTTCAAATTATAACCACAATTGGGAACAGATTCATTTCTAAGCAAGACAGTTGTTAAGTAAGTCTTGCCCTATTTTCTGACCTTTTTCCCATGTGTGTGAATCACTGCAGTTGTTAAGTGAATCAGGTGGTCGCTAAGCAAATCCAGCTCCCCCCCACTGATGTTGGTTGTTGAAAGCCAGCTGAGAACATTGCAAATAATAATCACATGACCCAAGGTGCTGCCACCGTCACAGACACATGCTGGTTGCCAAACACCCAAAATTGGATCACATGACTACAGGGATGCTACAATGGTCATAAGCGCAAGAACTGGTTGTAAGTTACTTTTTTTCAGTGGTTGCGGTAAC
Organism: Oxyrhabdium leporinum; assembly: GCA_032468155.1. Lineage (NCBI taxonomy): Eukaryota > Metazoa > Chordata > Lepidosauria > Squamata > Cyclocoridae > Oxyrhabdium > Oxyrhabdium leporinum. The sequence goes on along the minus strand of JANHFL010003627.1, from coordinate 172,757 downwards.
TTTGACTAGTTGCTACGTGAACGGCTGCACATCGAAGGCTGCTTGTATTACCCTAGCAGGTGTCTGAGCTTCAGATAGTGGAAGAGGGTTTTCAGTTATGGCAACTGCCACAGGGCTGTTCCCGATGGCCAGTTGAAGAAAGATGAGCAGCTGAACCTAAGCGATGGTCAAGCCCTCTCTGAGGGAAGGGAGGTTCCGGCAGCCCTGGAACAGGGGCTGGTTCTGCTGACTCCTCACGAGGACAGCCACGGCTCCAACTTCAACATGCTCGAGAAGATGGCTGGGAAAGCAGTAGGTCAATAACTAGAGAGCTCGAGAAGATGCAGCTTATCTGGATCCGTGGCCGTCTGGATCCAGGCCCACTCAGGAATGAACCTCTTTGGATTTAATAGAACTGTATCTATCTTCTCTTAGATAAAAGGGTATAGAAGGGAAGCTTCAAATAAATGTTAATTATTATTTAATTGTTTATAGTAAAACGCCTCGAGCCAAGACGTATCAAACAACAAAGAACTGCCAGCAACATCCTTTTCCGGGATACATTTTTCCATTTCTCAGTTGTCTTTTCTTATTTCCAAAAATCAATGTCCTCTGCTCAGTATTAAATAACATTTGTAGATTCTCCTGCTATCATTTTCCATGAAAAAATTGGAAATGATTTTTTAAAATAGATTTCTAGAAAGTTTATATTTTCTTTACATCTTCTGCGATCTCCCGTTTCTGTGGGAGTGACGCTGTTCCGACCAAAAAACCTGAACCATCTCTGGAGAATAAGCAAGCACACTGTTAATTTTAAACTCACTTACCTCAGTTGTCCCAGCAGCAAATAAACCATGTACAGGATTTATGTCGCACACATGATTCTCTCTAGAAAACAACAACAACAAGTATTTAATGCAGACAGGGAATAAAATCCTCAAGGATCATGTTTGTTGGGAATATTAAAACCAATCAAGGTGTATAGAAAGCAAAAATATTATAGGACAAATTGAATTCAGTGGCTTGCATTTGAATTACTGTATTTTCTTTTTGATGTAAAATATGCATTATAATATAATCACGAAATTATCACAGAAGAAATAATCAAACATTTGTTTTTCTCTTAAAGTACCTCAAATAAAAATGTTTTAATTCTTACTAGGTTATCCTGGCCAAATCTGCAGGTGATTTAAACAAATGCTTTATAATCAGGGTACAAACCAGGGGGATGTCTATATTTAAAGTAACTCCTCTCAGGGAGGAGCAAACCCTCAGCACTCAACTATTATTCCTAGCTCAAATGTCATAAGAAACTATGTTAACATAGTGAATCGAGGCTTATTTTACAACCTGTGGAAAGAAAGCACCAAAGCTAAAAAGAAAGTGAGGACTGCAGGCAGAAAGATTCCTTCTGCCTTTGCTAGACTGCTCAGCTGAGTTTAGAATTAGTGTAATGAGCAAAATGCTGACCACCAATAACATTCAACATTTACGTTGTATATACAGTATTGTATGTATAAGTACAGACACAAAGACACAGACACACACGGATATAAATACCAATACCAGATTGTTTAGAAATTAGCTAGTGATCCATCTATGGTGTTTTCACAGACAGATCTTACATAGTTTGGCTCCACCTACTGGAAAAAAGGATTCTTAAAAGCAGAAGATATACGGTACTTACGAAGCATCTGTTTGTAGAGAATTCAAATACTTTCCTTGTTCCAGATTTAGCCTGTATATTTCAGAACTGTAATAAGAAAGAAAACACTCAGTTTGCTTTTGATTCCTGAGTCTTTCGAAGAAAGAGAGAAAAAAAAATCATGCAGACAAGAAGTGATGAATTAAAGACAGCTCTGCTTCAGATAAAGAAGATGGCTGTGGTGGGATGAAGAGCCAGTGAGTTAGACTGGCTCTTTGCTATTCCTCTCCGGACAAGAAGAGGACTTGCGATAGCCCTCAAATGCTCCACACAGCCGTTCGTCATCAAGGAGACTGCAAGACAATAGTTTCCTGCAGGTTTAGAGCTCTTGGAGACAAGGGCATAACCATCCTGCTCAAAACCACAATCGGCAACTTTAAAGACACTGGGTTTGCATACTTCCTTTTCTAATAATTTCTGGCAATTGCTTGTGAACTGCTTTTTAGGTATCAAGAACAAGGGACCGACAAGACTGAAAACACCAGGTGAGTGACGAAAACCCCAGTAACGCACAATACTTCTGTATTTTTGTAACAAAAACGGCATGGACCTGCCTATGAAGTCAAGAGGAGATCAGCTTGCCTTGAAGGGCAGTTTAAAGTAATATATAATAAATATAACAATTATAAATATAGATATATAATAAAAGTTTTTAGGCATTGCTATGTGAGAGTCAGAAGAAACTCAGTCGTGTCACCCAAAGAAGCCTTAGGGCAACCTGCTCACAGCTATTCTGAAATTCTGCCCCAGCCTCTCTACAGTGTACAGAAATACTGGTAAATGTACAGATTCCTCACCAAATGTCAACGGGAAAATGTAACTTCAGTGTGAATTCTGAATATAATTCCACTTTCTCCTTTTTTAATAAAAAAAAGTCAAGAAAAAAATGTTTTATTGTTTGGAAAGAATGTAGGCCTGGCCTTGGTAAAAGGGGACTCCGTTAAGGAGGGATTTTTAAAAATTATTACTTAATTTTGAGAAACAAAAAAGCATGAAAAAGAAACTCGAAAATAATCCCACCTTCATTTTGTCTGGGGCAGAGACAAACACAATCAAGCTGTCAAGATTCTGTAATTCTCTCATACAACAGTAAGGAATCTTTCAGCAATCTCAACTGTGCCTGTTTTTTGACCTCCAAGGCTGACAATTCTTACACTTCCAAGGAAAGGAATGGGTTATGTTTCAAAGTTGTAATTATACATTAAAAAAAGCTTTTTAAAATGTCATTTAATTTTCCAAGATTTCCAATTATGATTTTTGCAGTTCTGTTACAAAACTTTTAAAAATGAAGTTAGATCCTCAGTTATTCATGAAATTGAAACGTGTCACAAATATATCTGATTCCTGAAAAGCATTGCAGCAATTGCGCTTGACATACAGAAATGCTTATTGAATAATTTTATTAAACTGAGAGAAAGAAAATGAATTTTTAAGAAAAAAAAAGGACCAGTCAAAACTATTTCCCATATAGAAAAATCAAAATAGAATTTAATAATGATTTAAAACACCAGACATACCTCGCTCCTACAAAGTATAAGTCACAGGATGGATAATGATAGGAAAAATCTCTTCCAAATTTCGGTATTCTTGTCCTGTAATAACGACCATGTTGCGAATGAAATTCCACATATCTGTCATTGTGCAAGAAAACAATCTGAAAAACACAAGGCACAAAACTGCACTGGAGAGGATTACTTCTCCCAACTGATACTCTTACAAAGCGTCATTGAAACAAAACAAAGCAGTTGTTTAAAACAAGGAATTTGTCATTCAAAAAACTGTGTCACTGGGGCTACGTAAATCTTTGAAAGGATGATTTGGTTCAGACGTTAGCTAGGGCTTTTTTGAAGCAAAGCTGCAAAGTGAAGCCGTACCAGACTTATCTTTACTGAAACAAAGGGGCTCTATTGCTGCATACAAACAGCTTCTCCCTGTTCACAGCGGCCACTGTTTGTACTGTAGTCCCCTGAGGCCCATCACACCCTGGCTCATCTCTCTCAACCAATGCATATCCAGAAAGTGCTTTTTTCTCACTGGGTCACAGCAAGGAGCCTCCAAAACTGACACTCTTCAAGCAGCTCTGTCAGCCACGGGAGCCACATTGTAAGGAAGGGCTCTGAGGCTGCCACACTTAGTGCCTGGGAATTTGGGAGGGGGGACATTCACAGAGAGTTGGGGAATTAGACACAACAGCATTCTTCCCCAGAGAGTCAAGGACATGTCAACCTGCACCTGGAAGAGGAGTGTTTAAAGGAAGGGCTTCGGTTGGGATGGCATATGATTGGGTCATGTGATTGGTGATAAGGGCAGGAGGGTGGATCTTTAATTTTTTCTTGGGGAGGGAAAACATGAAACATTACAAATCTCTTAAATGTGCAACAGGAATATCCAAGAATGGCAATCTTCCAAAACGAGTTGGTCATTGAGGTCAAATGGAAAAACAACAGTGGGGAAAATCAGTTTTCAGACTAATAGGAGTAGATAATTTACAAACTGAGAAATAATAAACATGTTCCTGCATCTCACTGAGCCCCGTTGTAACTTTTCTCAGAACATTCCTACAGCAGCCTCTGAAACCCAAGATGCAAATGATTGTTCTAACTAAGGCCATTGTTCCCTATAGATAACAAAGGGAGAAGAATAACCTGAAATCCATTGCAGCAGTGATGGAAAAACTTTTCGGCACCGAGTGCCCAAAGCACACATGTGCATACCCAAAATGTAACGTGTGCCCCGCACATGCGTGCATGCCCCCATGCATTCCCCCCCTCCTGCACATGCACCCTGCCCCCCCATGCACGGCAGAGACCCAAAGACCAGCTGGCTGGTGGGAGGCACGTGTGCATGCATAGCAGAGCTGAGCTGGGCCGATGGCATATGTTCCCACAAAGAAGGCTCTGCATGCCACCTGTGGCACGCATGCCATAGGTTTGCCACACAGCATTACAGTATTACTTTTGAATATGTATGCATGAATCATTTCCCCTTCCTTTCTTACACCATTTTCTCCTTTCTGAAATGGCTAAATATCAATGGATCTCTTTGTCCTCTAAGGGGAGGTAGTTATCATAAAACATAATGTTTACTGAGAAGTTCTGGGATATGACATGGCACAAGGGATTGTTAAAGCAACCTGTGTCTTGTGAGAAGACAACAACACTATCTAATGGTTAAATAATGTGTGCATAGTGATGTTATCTTCTAATCCCAACCACAAAACTCTACCACATTGATGAGGCAGCACAACAGAATTGGGTAGGAAGATGGGAATTTTTAATTTCTACCATTAAAAAAAGAAGGAATAGAAGCAGGAAATTCTACAAAGTGTTGGAAGACTATGGAAAAAATTATATAAAACTGAAATGTTGATATGGAACCAACCTTTTAAAACAGGAAAATAGTACAATTAAAAGAAACAAAATTAGAAAATATCCTTCTTGAAATAATGAACATATCTTTAACAGGAACCTTTCTTTCTACCTAAGGCTCTCGGCTTCAATATGGACACCTGGAAGAGGAGGGGTGAAAAGGGCTGCATGATTATTGTTGATAGATTTATGTATGTATGTATGTATATATGTGTGTGTGTGTGTGTGTGTGTGTGTGTGTGTGTGTGTTCATTTGTTTACTTATTCATTCAGTTTCTACATCTCCCCACCTCAAACAAGTGACTCTTATTGTAATCAATTATAGCACTTCATAAGGCATTATTTAATGCACATGTTTCCCTTTCTCTATCATGTTTAAGAAATGTCATAGGATATTAAACATACCTCAAAGAAAAATGTAAAAGTTTTTCAAGTGTGCATCAGTTAGAGATTTTTGTTCCTTATCATATTTTCCCTACAGTTAAGATGGGGCTTTAGTAGGATAATGTAGCATTTCGGGGAAAAGATACAAGCCAGGAGACCAGCTCCAGAGGCCAAGATGGAGAAGATCTCCACAGCCACCATGGACTTCCCTTTGGTGCTCAGGTAGGTGGGGAGGAAGGTGATCCAAACACTGCAAAAGACCAGCATGCTAAAAGTAATGAACTTGGCTTCATTAAAGCTGTCAGGTAATTTCCTAGCTAGAAAGGCCACTGAAAAACTGACAAGGGCTAAGAAACCCAAATAGGCAAGGGCAATATAAAACATTGAAGCTGAACCTTCATTACATTCCAAGATGGCCTCTCCTACCAAGGAGTGGAAGTCAAAGTTGAGAAATGGGGGAGAGGTTACCAGCCAAGTGGCACAAAGAACAGCTTGGATCAGGGGACAGGCAAAGACAATGGAGTTGATCAGTGGTCTTCCTAAGAGTTTCCTTGTCCTGTTCCCTGGCTTGGTAGCCATGAAAGCCAGAACAACCATGATAGTTTTTGCCAACACAGAGGACACTGCAAGGGAAAAGAAAATGGCAAAGGCAGATTGTTGGAAGAGACAGGTGAGTTTCCCTGGTTGACCAATGAAGAGGAAGGAGCAGAGGAAGCAGAGCAGAAGGGAAACCAGGAGGATGTAGCTGAGATCCCGGTTGTTAGCCTTGACAATCGGTGTGTCACGATGTTTAAGGAATATCACCAGAACTGCAGATGTAATCACAGAGAGAGAAAGAGTGAGAGAAACCAAAATGTATCCTAGGGTATCTTGGTAGGAAAGGAAGTGTATCTTCTTGTCAATGCAGTGGTCCTTGTCCTTGTTGGGATATTGGTCTTCTGAGCAGGGGTCACAGCGAGCTGCATCTGCAATCAAGATTTTAGGACTTCACGATTATCCATAGTGAGCTCCCCCCTCCTAGGATCACATTGTGACTCCTTCCTGGTGTACAAAGTTAGCACCCACCCATCTCCTAGAAGAATGAAATATTTTAGGAAATATTTAAAAAGTCAGGATAAAATATTTTCCCTAAAAGAGAAATAAAAATCTTAAAGGAAACAGAAACCCAGAAACCTAGATCTCTGCCCCCAGTAGATAAAAAGAGCCTAGGTGGCGCAGTGGTTAGAGTGTTGAACTGCAGGCCACTTCTGCTGATTCAATCTAGCGGTTCAAA
>JANHFL010003627.1:137995-151893 GCA_032468155.1 Oxyrhabdium leporinum | reverse complement strand
CAGTGTTCAAACTTCACATATCTGAAGGATGGTCTTCTTTATTTATTTATTTCTCAACGCAGGAGCAAGTCCTCCTATATTGGAGGAAGCCAAAGGGAGAACATTTTCTCCCACATTGGTAATAGCAAATCCTCCTACATTGGTAATAGCCACCACTAAGAGACACAGGAGGACTACTAAGACATACAACACAGAATTTGAGAAAGAAGATATAGGGGTGAAAATGAAGTGTACATTTGAAACGCGATAGCGGGATTTGGCAGCCTGGAACAAAAGTTGGATTGGGTGGGGGGGTAGGATGTTCCCCAGTCCTTTTCCCATTTTACACTGAAAAGCGTAGTTAAACAGGCAAGACAGATCAGAAACCCTACTTTCTCTCATTTCTTTTTCTAAATGCCAACTTTCCAATTCTCTTTCCTTTTTTGTCTATGGAGATTCTCAGTCAAACAGATCATGGTTGTCTCAGAGGTGCCCTTTCAAAAGGCAACTGGATTATATATTTTTTCTTTTTCCCTGGAGGAAAAAGACATTTTGCTTTTCATTCAAGAAGCTTCATCGGTTCTGGCTGGATGTGGGGGAATGGAAGGGTTAGTCCTAATCCTTCCATTCCCCACCACTACCCACCACCACCCTCCAGCCAGAAGTAATGAAGCTTCTTGGATGAAAAGCGATACATCTTCTTCGTCCTCAAGAGAAAAAGAAGAAAAAAACATAGTCCACTTAACTATTGAAAAAGCACCTTTGAGTTTTCCCCCTTTTCTTCTTGGTCCTTGCATCTGGATGAAAGGTTAGAAGTATGAAGCTGTGTATTTTATTGAGGGCTTGGGATTTAAAAAAGAAAAGCCACAGGGCTATTATTAAGAAATAGATTTGCTGCTCCTCAGTGGGACACTGTTTCTCAGAATCCATCTGTTTTCTCACCAGGCTCCTAATAATATCATGGTCACCAAGAATTAAATAATTCAACTTTGCTCTATGCGTAGACATCCATTCCTAACCATGGTGATGCCAAGAAATGGGTACAAGAAATGGGTTCCCACACTGCGATGCACCTTTAATCTCTCCCCCCCCCATGCAGATTTTATTTATGTATCACATTTCTGCATGACCCATCTCACCTAAGTAACTCTGGGTGGTTTACAATAGCATAATAAAACAATATAAACTCCCAAGTAAAAGCACAGCGAAAAACAGAATTAAAAACAAGTTAAAGCTTACAAGTTAAAAGTAAAAAAATAAATAAAAAATAAATTTTAAAAATTAAAAATTCAGAAGGCTAAAAAGGTTAATGAGGCAACAGGAGTACCCTCGAGCCTGCAGCCATCCCCAGGATTACATCATACTCTTAGATCCCCATGCTAATTGGAAGAGCCAGTTCTTAATTCTCTTCTGCAAAACTAGAGGGGGGGGGGGGGGCTTGCCTTATCTCTAGGTTCAAGATTTTCCAAAGGGCGGGGTCGACTGCAGAGATGCCTCATAACAGCAAGCTTTTTGCCCTGAGATTTAAACCCACATTTCTATTAACTACATTCTTTTATAGAAGAAGCTGAAGGTCTGATGGGGAAGCTCATCTGACAAGAGAACAGAATTATATGTCAGACTAGCGTTTATAAAAATGAATGCAACAGGTACTGAAGCCCATGGACAAAGAGAGAATAGGTCTGAAGCTATGCCAATGAACTCAGCATTTCTATTATAGTTGCAGGGAAGCAGATTGTTAGCGGAATTGTTATTAGATCAACATATGCAAGAAATGCTGGTACATCTAGCTAGGCGACAGAAACCAGCCAGCACTGCTTCTGACCGGCGTAACAGGGAAGGGGCAAGAGTTTTCAGGGTCTCTTGTTTCCGTGCAGTTTTATTACTTATTTACACAGGGAGGCAGAGTATTTTTCCATGTCACTTTGAAGCATTCCGTGGCATTCTGAATGTTCTCTGCCCGTCCATTCTTGAGCTGTTTCCATCTCGGATGGCACGCTCTCCTTGCAGACCCATTTTTAAATACTCATCAAAGTTAAAATGATGTAGAATAAAGATGAGAATCCTGGGAAATCCGTGTAGAGACTTAATACTTCAAAAGCAAGTTAATGCCCATTTTCTAGATATGGTTATGCGGGAGGAAGCATTTTTGGACTTTTTTCCCATTCTGCTACCAGTGTCGGTGTTCCAGTACATGCACATACCTGGAGGAGCCTCTGTGGGTCCCAAGGGCTTCAGCAATGCTTCCTCCATTCGTGGTTGCTCGTAGGCTACAGTTTAACGCAAACTACATGTACACACTCTGATTCCAGGCTTTCTTTTTCCTTTTCCTGAACAAGCCACACCTTATTTTCCTGACACCCAGTAGCAGTTGGGAAACAAGCTTTGTAACATAGAGAAATTACTAGGACTGAATTGTTAGCCCATCAATCAGAATTGGGTGCAAAATAACAGAAGACCATGCACCTAGAATTTTTTTTTAAAAAGCAGCTTATCTTCTTATTTTTAGTACCAGAACTCAGCAGGCATTTAATACAGTACCCCAAACACACTTTAAAAAAAAAACACCAGTTCCCTTTGTTCTTAATGAAACTTCCTGTTGATCCATCGTTGATCTGTCTTTAGTCCACTTCTGTCTACACCTTGGTTCTCACCTTAGTGACTGTGAAAGCGATGGGTTTTTACTATCTAGCTGTAAAGTTATTTCATGATTCTTGAATTAATTTGAACTAAAATGCTACTGTTTTGTTCTTATATGAAGTGTAATAAAGAAAATTGCCCAGTATATTGGAGAAGTTTTAGAAGATTCAAAAGATAAAGTAAAGGAAAATCTGCTGGCTAATGGAGGTAAATCTTGAAATTATGGATATGTTGTTTTGTTTGGATGTAGTTTGTTGTTTTCACTCAGTTTCCAGTAAGAACTGCTGGAATTAACATGCTCGTTTATTAGCAAATTAGATGGTGCTTCTAGTTTTAGAAAATAATGCTTGTAGGTTGCATTTTTCATTAATTTTAGGACAAATTCCTGTCATTCTATATGCTTATATGATTAACAAATTGTGATTGTTTTACAAGGAGTCCCGATTTCCAGAGAGGTGGCTATTACTCTACAATTCCATACAGTTCTATTCTACAGATCACATAGTATTTAATTATTTTTAATGATACAGAGAAGCCCTTAATGGCAGTCAGCAGTGAAACACTTAGCACAAGGAAAAGTTAAATCTAACAGAAAGGAAGAAGAAAATCAACTCAGCCTAAAATGACACTTTAAACTGCAATGTCTTGAAAACATTGCAATTGTCACAGGCTAGAGTGAGACGCAAATTGCCTCAAATTCAGCTTTAGTTCATACCTATGTGCAGAAACTTTTGTGCAACCTACTAAAAACCATCTTTAATGAACTGTTGAAATGTCTATCGATAGCATAAACCCAGAATGGAATTCTGTTCTTTGGCAGACGTCTTGTGCCAAGCGATAACTTTACTTTTTAAGTCAGGTATTTTTGAAGATCAGTAATTGCACTTACTGTATTTCAGGCGCAAAGGACAAAATGAAATGTCTAAAGGGTATGTTGTGTTTGGGTGGCAATGTGTCTTGGCCAGCATGCACTGGTGTGTTTAATAATAGAATCGAGCCCACATCTGGTTGTAGGGGTACAGTGATCAGGTTACGAAGGATTTCTCTAGTAACAACCCCGTAGCTTGATCACCATCTCCTTACGACTCAGATTACTGCAGATCTGCATCCTTTATACTACTGTTGATTTCTCCTTTCCTTCAGTCTTTTTCTTTCTTTTTTAACTTACTCTGCATGTATAGTGAAAGGAACTGTAGGGACTCTTGCAGTGTGTGACACTTTTTGCATGCACCTGTTTTCTTATAATCAATTGTATCACGGGCAATCTTCCACGTGTAAAACAAGTTACTGCAGTTTTTACTGAATAGGTTACTGATCTAAAACTGTCAAAATTCAGATGAGAGTTTAATGGCAGCAAATATAGCTTGCGGCTGCCATCTAGTGGTTATTTAGATTTTGCAGCCCGGGTCTGGTATACAGACTTACGACCACAATAGAACCCCAAATTTATGTTACTAAGTGAGAAATTTGTTAAGTGAATTTTGCCCCATTTTGCGACTTTTCTTGTTTTCATTTTTGTTAAGGGAATCATTGCAGTTAAGTTAGTAACCCGGTTGTTAAGTGAATCTGGCTTCCCCATTGACTTTGCTTGTCAGAAGGATGCAAAAGGTGATAACATGACCCTTAGACACTGCAACCCTCATAAATATGAATCAGTCGTAAGTGTGAAAAATGGTCACTTTTTTCAGTACCGGTTTAACTTTGAATGGTCACTAAACAAACAGCTGTAAGTCAAGGACTACCTGTACTTAGGGATCTTTCTGACAGGTGAGGGCTGTTCATTAGTCCTTAAAGGGGAAAACAAAAAAACAAAACCCCCAATGCACACCATGCTGGCATCATCTACAATCTTTGCCAATCTACATTCTTGCTAGCGCGTGGTACTTTCCTTATGTACTGTAGTTATTGTAGCCATCTTAAGGAAAGGAAGTGGTGATTCCCCTCGTTTCATTTCCTGCCCACCAAGCAATGCTTGCTGATTAGGAAACAGTCACCAATCTCACGGGTGGAGAGTGAGGATGGGTGAATTAGATGATTGGTTAGAATGGCAGATTAGTCCACTATGAAGCTGCCTTACACGTAGTCTTCCCGACCACAACTTGGACTAAAATCTCAGCTGTTGAATGAAGTGGTCACTAAGCAAGATGCCTACACGACTGCTTTGCTCAATGGATGCTGTCAGACTTTGCAGCACATCTGACCAGCACACAATTAAATAATTCTACAGGATTCATCTACATAAGAAACTTCTTTATATACAATACCATACAGAAGAAATCAGCATACAAAATCAGGAACACAGAAGCAAGTCATTACAGAATAGAGAGATACAGAGGCAAGAGTTACAGAGGCAAAGATCCAAGGACAAACCAACTCTTACATATAGTTCAGCAAGTCTAAGCCATGGCCAGACTCCAAACTGTCTCTTATGGCCCCATACAAACAAATACTATGTTTCAGCTTCCAAACAGTCCCCATTGGGTGACCTGTTGCCATGCCTCTTGGAACAGTCCCCATTGGCTGATCTGTTGCCATGTCTATTCCAGCTCATAATTACTTATATACTGACAGATGCAATCCCGGCATTTGCAGTTGCAGTCATTAAACAAGCTTGTGTATTTCTCAGGGCCTTTCTCATCCCTTGAGACATCATCTGCTCATTTCCTTACTGTTCTGTCGCTTCACTCAGGTGCTGAAAATCTCCTTTACCAAAATCCAAAATGGATTTTCAGTCTTTGAATAAAGCAACACTCACTCACAGCCGGCATCAGGCCTCCAAAGCCCCACCCCCACCCCTGCACCTGCCTTAGATATCCCATGCTCATTACCTTACCACACTGCTTCTCTGCTCTCTGATTGGATTTCGGAGGCCCTTGTTTCTGGGAACTGGCTGAAAGAGCTGCCTGCTGGAGGATTGCAGCTTCCCTCCATGCACGGAAGGGAACTCCTTCAGTGGGATGCAGGAACAGTGCTTAAATCTTAAGGATTTCAGCTCAATTTCTGCACCTGCTGAAGGAGTTCAGCTCCTCTTGGCAGGCAGCTCTTTCAGGCAGCCCCCAGAGGTGAGAGGCAGGCAGCAGGAGCAGCTTGCGATATTCCCTGCTGGCTTTCCCAGTTACTTTCTGGGGAAGTCGATTGAGAAGACTTCAAATGGTGACGACGTGATTGAAGGGCGCTTGACAACTGGTTGTAAAATGCAAACAATGTTTTGTGACAGTTGAAAATGCATTATGGGACATAAAGCGCCATCTCGAAGCCATAGTAATTCTGGACTGTAGTTACACAAATAGTTGTGAGCCAAGGGCTACCCGTAAAAGTATCGAATTGGGACATGGGGAGACATAAGAGGGGACCTCTGCCAAAGCTCCTTCGATCATTTATATCTATCAGTCAGATCGTTTTTGAACATGAGTAAGATGTTCTGAAAAATGCTAACCCCATGTTCCAAGGTAGCTTGGATCAACAAGTATGGAGGGCAAGTAGCAAGTGAAACAGAAAGGAGCTGTGATGCTGTCAGCCAGTCACTTGCCATGTTAAGCATCTGGCAGTAACCAAGAGACAAGCATGCAGAAGGTGTGTGCGGTAACTGACTTCCTGAATCACACAATCCTGGGTGGTCTGCACGTAATCACAACACCAAGGCATCTAATGCTGCCAAAGCCAAAACAGAAGGGAATAAACTATCCTTTCCTCTCCCACCAAGGGGCTTCGTACGCATCTGTGATGCGGTGTGCCAGGAAACCCAAGAAACGAAGCTGCATAAAGGGATCTGGGGGAGCATCGGCCAGTTGGGATAACAACTGTATCCCTCTTGTCAGCAGCAACAATGGAGAGCTTTTCATGGGCCTGCTGGTGACAAGACCATAAGAGCACATGGCCTCTTTTCCTTCTCTGCAGTATAGGACTGGTGCTCTTTCAAAAAAGCACTAAACCCACGCTACATATTTTCAGTCATAATGTAAGGGAGACAGTGACTTCTAAACCTGCCTTAGCCGCAAAAGCCGGCTGAGCGACCTTGGGTTGTAACATATTATTTGCCTTCATGGTTTATTCAGAAGAAAAGAGCATAGAAGAACAGATTCCAAAATAAGATATCCGACAACTACAATAAAGCGCTGCATGGCGGAATAGTTCTGTTGGAAACCCATTTCATTCCCCGTGCAGGAATGAGGCAGAAAAGTTTAAGGTAGGGGTCTCCAACCTTGGCAGCTGTAAGACCTGTGGACTTCGACACCCGGAATTCCTCTGGAAATTGAAGTCCACAAGTCTTAAAGTTGCCAAGGTTGGAGACCCCTGGTTTAAGGGAAAGGAAAGGGCCAGTCAGTTAGCACTATGCACAGTTTAATACCGGGCTGTGCATTTAGGAATTTTAAAAACATTTTTGGAAGGAGTCCCGTTTGCTTCTTGTATGTTCCTACTGAGTTCTCTCATACATATTTTATAGAAGGAGGCTAAAGATGAAGCCTGTTGATTTCAGGTCTCCAAGTCCTTAATTCTTGATGTGCACATTAGATTGTCAACACTCAGGAAATATAAGAAGGTAAGGTGACTCTTTCTAGGAGAAGCAGCACTCTAGAGAAACTCTAGAGAGATACCAAAAGGGAGCCAGTCTGATACCACAAAGGTAGGGGATTGTTGTAGGCATTTGAAAGAGGCATACTCTCTACTAAGGGAGAGCTCCCCACACTTGCTTTTGTGCGGCTCAATCATTCATTTCCTTAGATCACCTGGATTTGCACTGTGTATGTATCCAAATGCATTGTGAATGTTTAGTCCCATAGATTTCTTGCAGAACAGACCATCTCACACACACGGATCTCTAAGTGAAGAAGGTTTCACCTAAGAATTCCTTTTTGTGTGTTATTAAGGCCTTGCTAAGAACTACGCAGAGTTGCTGGGAGGTCTAGAAGCATCCTCAAATGTTCTTTCTCCTGTTTTTTCAGCTCTCTGTGTGCGTTTGTCCATTTGTTTGTTCTGGTACACATGTATTATTTAAAACGTGGTTTTTAAAAAAATACCTTGCCCCACACATTAGGACCCCCTCTTGATCATGTCTACCCCCCTGCAGGGTCTCCACGCTACTTTTGACATCATAGCAAAGATAACTTGGACCAAACTGGCTCAAAAGACCAACCCACAAAAGGAGAGGAATAAAACTACAAAAGCAGTTTTTTTTTAAATAAAAGAAGTCGGGGGACTTTATGGTTCTCTAGCCAATAGGAACTACACCTTTCAGGCCCCCAAATCTTGCTGATTGTGGCTATGAAGCATTTCAGTTCAGTGACACAATGTGTGGGCCATGGATTGTCTAACCCTGCCCTAAATTAAAGCTAACTACGGTATTACTTTTAATCAAATCTTTACTTTCTCATTTGCTAATTATATTGACAAGATGAGACCTAAGATAAATATATGCCTCTTCATGAAATTAATTGGGTAAATCTTTATTTTTAAAATTGTAAAGAATTGGCATAGGGGAGCTTGAGATGTGGATTAGTCTCTAGAAAAGGGAATAAATACAAGATGGCAGAACTTCCCAATTTATATCCTAAATGCAAGCTAGTCTGGATATGCAGGTTTTCATGAGAAAATACTACTTTATTCTCAGAATAATTCTTATACGTGTGCAGCTCACTGGATTTACTTTTATCGTTTCAGTTGACTTGATTAGCTATTTAACAAAATTTGAATGGGATATGGCTAAGTATCCAATAAAACAGCCACTGAAGAACATTTCAGAAGGATTAGCAAAGGTAATCACTGTTTCCCTTCATTTCTCCTGTATCGAGAATCACCCTTAAAAAAGCTAGTTCCCAAGAATTTTAATACAGTGCTGTTAATTAAAGTGTCTTTAATTACTGAGGACAGCTTTCTCAGGAACCCAGTTCTGGTTATGATGGCTACTGACTCACTTTGAAATTTATCAGAAAGCAAGCTGGGCCCTTTTCCCACACTGTCCAATTCTAGCATTATGTATATATCTTCTTCCTCATCTTTCTCCCCACAAAGATATTCTTGTCTACAAGGCGAAGGAAAAATAAATATGTAATATCTACGTCATCCTAAGAAGTATCTCCTGTGACCTAAGGAGACTATTTAGTTTATAATTCTAAATATATAAAGTCTGTCTTAGAAGCAGTCACAAGTCTGTCACACAGCAGCTTTCAGCAGAGAGAAGGCATTTATTTCTGTATCTGTAAATCTGAATTACAAGTGTGTATTTAATGAGGGATTTCACCCTAGTACAAGGAAGGTTTTTCTTCAGGACCATAACAGAGCAAGAATAAATCAATTTCCTCCTTCCCCGTCCGACTCTTGTTAAGAGAGAAAGACAGCTGTATCTATTTAAATTGCCCCCAAATGGAAAATAAGTTTAGTTTTGGCGCCTTTGGTAAGTCTAACAATAGAATCTATATTCTCTATAGACTTTTGCATGCATGGAATTATCTCAACATTAAAATGGATGCAGAGTTCAGATTGCTCAACTGGATTTCCTCTTTATGTTTAGCAACTCACCCAGATTGAAGCAGACATGAAAAGCCGAGCTGCTGTCTACAACAACATCAAAGGAAATCTGCAGAATCTGGAAAGAAAAACAGTGTATGTGTTTAGATAAGTCTTAATGAATGGTGTTTTCTGTATGCATTGGAATATTGAGTTCCTCTGATGATGTCTTAACATGTTAGCTGCATTGGGAATATAGTAATACAGACAAATAATATGGGCTTAATCGGGGAGTGGGTTTTTTGTTGTTGTTGTTTTGGGGGGCAATATTGATGACTTCTAGTCTCTCTCTGGTCAAGTCGGCAAGTTGCCATTGCCTGCTTCCTAAGGCTGAGAGAGGGTGATTGGTCTAAGATGGCTTCATGCCTAAGGTGGAACTAAAATTCACGATCTCCTGGTTTCTAGCCTAAGATCTTAACCATCATGCCAAGTTGCCTCTCTGATGAGCTCTTTAGTGGGTCTGCATTAATCAATCTGTTTAAACAGAGTAAACAAAAGTGCCCAATTCCCCTAAGCTTACCATAATATAATGGCCGGATTTGCTTTAAGTTTGTCCAAAAATTCCCAGCAAACAGTTTCTTTCTAATCACCTAATTAAGCATCTACTTAACACTTAGAAAGTATCAGTGGTAGGTAAATCCTCTACTGATTTTTTTTCTTCCTTTTTTTTCCCCAGAGGAAATCTTTTGACCCGTACGTTAACGGATATAGTGAACAAGGAAGACTTTGTATTGAATTCCGAATATCTCATTACTCTACTTGTTGTAGTTCCCAAGTAAGAAAGAAGTTGGGTTTCCTAGGATGGGCTTAATTGTAATACAATAAAAAGTATTGTAATACTTTTTAGAGAAAATTCTCTGTATACATTATGCCAGTTTTGCCAAGGAAATTTTGATGCAATGAATTGATAGAAAGTCCTCTACTAACCAATGAGTTAATGGAAAAGGGCAAGGTTTGAGAGTTTATTGCCTGTAATAAAATTCTCAACTTAGCTCCACTCAAATTCACGCTGTGAATGTATCTGCAGGTAGTCTTCGCATAAAGACTGCCCCATTTAATGACCATTTGAAGCTATGATGGCACTGAAAAAGTAACATTATCAGTGGGCCTTGCTCTTGCAGGCAGAGTAGCCATTCCTGCGGCCACATGATCAAAATTTGGGCACTTTGCAATGTCAGACATTTATGACGGTGGCAGCATCCCACAGTCACACAACCGCCATTTGCCTACTTCATAACCGGCTTCTGAGAAGCAGAGTCAATGAAGAAGCTGGCAGTAAAATTGCAAGTTGTGGTCATGTAGTGTTTCACTTAACAATCATAACAACCATGGCTGGCCGAAGTGAGGTCATAAGTCTGTTGCAGTCACATGTCTTGTTTAATGACTGCATCATTTAGTAATGAAGTTGCTAATCCCTGTTGTACTTGTTAAGTGAAGACTATCCATATTGCAAATATTGTAAATTCCACACGAGAGATTCAAAATGCAGGTAGTCCACAACTTACAACAGCAGTGGAAAAAGTGACTTATGACCATTTTTCACACTTACAACCATTGCAGCATCCTCATGGTCATGTGATCAAAATTCAGACCCTTGGCAACTGACTCATACTTATGACGGTTGCAGTATCCCAAGGTGATGTGATCAACTTTTGAGAACCTCTGACAAGCAAAGTCAACGGGGGAGCCAGATTCACTTAACAACTGTGTTACTAACTTAACTGCAGTGATTCCCTTAACAAGTGTGCCAAGAAAATGAGGCAAAATTCATTTACCAGCCGCCTCACTTAGCAACAGAAATTTGGGGCTCCATTGTGGTCATAAGTCAAAGGCTACCCGTACCATGTTGCTTGCAACGAGGACTTCTTTATTTCTGAAAACTGTAGTTGCTGCTGCTTCTTCGTAATATAAATCCAGGGATGCTGACATACATAGAGCATCTTTTGTTCATGCGTACTCAAAAGTAAAACCCGTTGAAATAGAGTTGGCTATTTATTGATCTCACTTCTTCTCCGTCATCATATTACTAGTTGCTTCAGGTAGATTTAGAGAAGAGGAGCATCATGGAATCCGTGTAGATAAGATTCAAATGCAGTTAGTCCTCCACTTATGACAGACTTTGAAAAGGGGACTTCAAAGTTCTGACAGCTGGGGTTACATCCGATCTCCACTGAGGTTACATCCACCCCACTCTTTGGGTGCTTGGACTACGACTGCATTTGCAGCCGTTTGCAATTCCCCGCAATCACATGGCCACATTTTATCAAAACCTGACACTTCCCGGTTTTACCCAAACTGGCAAAACGTAACTTTGGTTCTCTTAATGACCACGGTGATCATTTCACAACTGCCACCCTTGCTGAATGACCACTGCAAAAAAACTCACCTTAATTTTCTGAGGTATATTGGATTAATATACTGATGTAAGAGTATTGCTTATAAGCTGTAAACCGCCCTGAGTCTTCGGAATGGGGCGGTATATAAATGTAAAAATAAAAAAATAAAAATAAAAATTTACAAGTATCGCAATATATGACTGTAACAAGTCCATTACCGTCATATGTAGAGGACTTCCTGCATGTGAGATGGGATCCGAATTGCAAGGGCCTAGTATGGAAATTTCAGTATGAACCCTGACTTTTTCCCCTCTCAAATCTTCGGCCCAGCACCATGCTTGGATCCACTTTTGTCAACCTAGTTGGGAAGACTATTTCGGGAGTGCCATTCAATCCCCTTAACATCAGCTGCTTACATTGGAAACTGGCTGATTCCCTAGAAAAAAAAATGGAATGGGGATCGGGCAACCTGTGTTCTCCAGATTTTTCTGAGCTCCAACAAAAGTGTAAAAGGTGCAGCTTAAGCCCAATACTCCCCCGTCGGAGATTAAGTGGGGCCTAAGATGTTAGTTCTTTTCCCCCCCTCTTTTTAAAGTTTCAGTGATGAGGTAAAATGGGTGCCTTGCAGAGTTCGAATAGTACGTTTCAGCCACTTCTGGAATTTGTCACAGGAGAGGCTGCCCAGAGCCTCAAGTTGATGGAAATTGAACATTCTTGTCATGCAGGATTGATTTCCTTGCGGTCTCCCCCCCCCCGCCAGGGCTGTCTTAACACATGGGTCTGATGGGCCCTTGCCCGTGGGCCCCACGAGCATAGGGGTCCCATACTAATCTGTGTATGTTAACCCTCCAATGCGCCTTGTATCATATAAATATATCACACATATATTATGCAAATATATGTTTAATTTTTTCAACCATTTACATTTTTATTCCTGTGAGTAGTTGTTGTAGGGGCCCCAGTACACTGCTTTGCCCTGGGCCCATAATGCTGTTAAGATGGTCCTTCCCCACACTTATCAACTTGGCATTAAGATTTTCTGAATTTCTGTAAAGAGAAGTGACAATCATTATACTTAAAGTAGCAGTTTATACAGAGACGCTGTACAAAATCTGTCTTGTTGCAGAACAAGCTATGTGCAGTGGCAAAAAACCTATGAGTCGCTCTCAGATATGGTGGTTCCTCGCTCTACAAAGTAAGTAGAAGTTTTGGACTGCATTGTTTCTTTTAAACAGATTTCAACTTTTTGCTCAGAATCGTTGGAAGCGGTCAGCTAGCATGCAAGTATGAATGCTGCAGGGGACCCTTGAAAGAACTTAAATGGGATTAGGTACTGATGAGGCTCCTCTTCCACTAGGAATTTTGAAAAAGGAAGAATTTGGATTATGGCAAATTGTGACAAGAGATATCTCTTGTTCTCATTTTAAAAAGTATTAAATATTAATACTATCTCCTTGCATACAGCTTTGAAGGGCACTGAGGGAGGTTGTATTAAAGCTGCTGAGCTTTACCTATTTGAGATGTCTTCTTATATAACAAGGTTGCTTTTTATTCCTGAGGAGAGGGGAGAGGAGGGCAGGGAAGGGGAAGGGGAAGGGGAGCATAGGTAGCAATGTTTAGAAAGTGTGTTCAGTTGTTTTTTAGTCAGATGAACTTGGTGATGGTGACTAAATGTAAATTTTAAAAAACCCTTTATGTAACAATAGAGTATATATCACAATTGTGTAGATTAAGAAACTGCTGAGGAACTAATTGAATTTGACAATTACTATTTACTCTAAGTTATAATTATTGACGATCATAGTTCTACACGCATTGCTGTTACTTGCTTTGGCACCTATGATGGAAAAACAGGACAGAATTAGAAGAACTAGGCCAACACATTTGATTCTTTCAGGATGATCGCTGAAGACTCAGAGGGAGGGCTATTCACAGTCACCCTGTTCCGAAAAGTAATTGATGACTTTAAGACCAAAGCCAGAGAGAACAGGTACTGCTTTCTTTCTACTTTTGTGCCAAAATAGTTCAGGCTCTTTCTCCTGTTCTCCTGAAATGAAACAAGACATATCCATAAAGTTATTTATCAGAGCTCTTGAATAATTTGCACAATTATTCTAGATCCAGGGGTGGGTTGTTCCCATCGGCAGAACAGGAAGAGGTGGCAGCAAATTTTCCTCTGCCCTCCGTGAATCTTGAGGATGTAGGCTGGAAATGGGCCCGTTTCCAGCCTTCCCGAACTTCTGGGAAGTTTTTTCTCCCTCCCTGAGCCTTCGCACGTGCCCTGCACTTACAAAGGGCGGCGTGGAGACTCTTGGGAGAGGTGGGAGGGTTGGGGTGGATGGGGCTAGCCAGGAGTGGGATTTGGGGGTTCGGCGAACCCCGCAGAATCTTCACTAAGGGTCCGCCCGAACCCCCCCAGACCCCCAGCAGCCCACCCCT
>JANHFL010003627.1:127004-137695 GCA_032468155.1 Oxyrhabdium leporinum | reverse complement strand
TTCAGCCAATGAGTCACTTTTTCCAGTCTGAGCCAGCGGCAGGGGCTCACAGAGCTGAAAATAAAAGAAGCTTATTATGGATGACAAGAGCTCCTAAAAGCTTTGAAAATTGGTCTAATGTGATTTACTCCCACACAGCCAAAATGTACCTTGTTTCCCAGCTAGGTTTTCAAAGTGTATCCCGTGGTTTGAAAGAACATTTGTGTTTAAAAGCCCAGGCAGGAAACATCTTTTTAAAAGCCCACGTGCTGAATGTCTACACTGATTTGTTTCAAGGTTCATGGTGCGGGAATTTTATTTTGATGAGAAAGAACTGAAGTGTGAAAAGGACGAAATGAGGAAGTTAGCTTCTGATAAGAAGCAACAGTATGTAAGTAAACATCTTCAAGTTGTCCGTATTGACTTCTGTGCCCGACTTGCCGACTGTTACCACGTGATCTATTAACCATTTGCCCAGAAATGCTGTACGTATCCTTGAGATGACATCCAAGATAATTCATTATCTGAAAGTGTTGTTCACACAGCACATTTAACCTGATTGCTGAATTAATCCATTGCCATAATCTGCATGACTCATTGGCCCATAAATTAATCAAAGACCTAGGTTTGCACCCCAGGCTAAACCAAAAAGAAAAAGAAAAAAGGAACCAAATTCAACACATTGTGAATACAGTCATTATGTTTGTAGTTTATGTTTACAGGTCTGGTTACACCTGTAAATATTTGGAGAGTGCATGTGTGTGTTTGAGAGCCAGTTTGCTGTAGTGGTTAAGGCACCAGGTAAGAAATAAGAAACTGGGAGACTGTGACTTTGGGGCTGGGGTTGGGGCTGAAAGCCAATTGGGTAACCTTGGGCCTGTCGCTTTCTCTCAGTTCTAGGAAGGAAGCAAAGGCAACCACTTTTGAAAAACCTTGCAGGGACTTGTCCAGGCAGTTGCCAAAGCCAACACTGACTCAAAGATGCATGCATGCATCTGGACGCATGTGTGCGTGCGCGCACACACACACCTGTCATTAGGCACAAATCAGTGCAGTTTCCTCCCATCAGCATAGCGTTTTAATATAATATTATATATAGAGCAGAATAATAGTCATTTTCTAAAAACTGGACTTTCCAATGTCTTCCCTGTGAATGGACGTTACCTAATGTTGTTTGTTAAATATGGTCACCCATCTTGCACAAATAACTCCGGGCAGCATGTAAGGATTAAAAGCACACAACCCACAAAATACAAGCCCCAGCGCCCACAGATAAAGCAGTGACCCCACTCTCAACTAGTACTACTCCCCTCCTCTCCTATAACAACGGCAATGGATGTCCCATAAACCCAAACGCCTGGGGAAATCATCATCCCCTGAATGGTGAACAGAATGCTATCCAGCGGACACCTTTCAAATAGGTTGGCTAGTTCTTCTGCAAGCTTTTCCCAGCCAGAGGGAGCACCACGAAGTTTAGGAGGCTTGATTACTTGAGTCACTGGCCAATATCACGTTTGAGCCATTTTTGGAGGGCTTGGATTTTGAGGGAGTTGAATGGGTAACTGAAGCCTTGAGACCTCATTTTGCACGAAACCCATGGAAACATGCCATCACTAAATATCAGTGACGTAGAAGTGGAACTTGGGGGCATAGTTGGAGGTTCCGAAGGGCATAAAATAGGATTGGAGGTATGTGCAGCCCACAAGTGGCAGGTTCTGGATGGATGTCAAATTCCCTCTATGCCAACTCTATTTTTCCTACCAAGGAACTGTTTTTTAATCACTGGATCTTGAATCAGATTACCTGAAACCTTGCTGGGAGGGGCCAAGGACCACAATTAGCCATTTGGGTTAAGTATTGTGGCACCGTGATACCTAAATGTAATTTAAGACTGGGTTTAATTTAAGAAAGCGGCTTTCATTGCTCCTCACATACTTGATATTATTTTGTGAAATTTTCAAAAAATGGGACCATCAGTTTAGAGCCTTTGAGAATTACACTTAAGAGTTCTTCCGTTGACTGATATCATATTTTGCTCGTTAAAGGGTCCTCTGTTGAGATGGTTGAAGGTGAACTTCAGTGAAGCATTTGTGGCTTGGATCCATATAAAGGCACTAAGAGTTTTTTCAGAATCTGTCCTCAGGTAAACAAATGAAATTTCACAGGTTACATTTTTTTTTCCCTAAAGCCAATCACAATCTTAGTTCCGTAATTACCTACCCCATTTCATCAGTTGAACTTTCTCATTGACTTTAAACATACCTTGGTGGTAGCCTGCAGAGTGGGTTCTTCAACATTCCAGGAATAAACAGGCTGCAATTAGGCCAAAGTTACGCTAAGAGTTAGTAAGGCAAATAAACCATCTTTCATGCAGTTTAAGACTTTAAAAACGAAAGCAAAAGTAGTATACTTGATGGGTAAAGTAAACATTCCTTGCGTTGCATTCCACCTGCTTCCAGTGTAACCTCCACTGCATCCATTCAAGGTATGGATTGCCAGTGAACTTCCAGGCAATGCTACTTCAACCTAGTAAGAAATCTATGAAGAGGTTGAGAGAAGTATTAAACGCAGTTTTCAAGCATCTGGACGAAGTAGCAGCAGCCAGCCTAATGGACGTAAGTATGCCATTGCATGTGGCCCGTCTTAAGGGTGGTGGCGGCAAACAAGGGCTGCGGGAAGCCTAGGGCAAAATGGGTGGCATCTCCTGCTCCCTGGCCCTTCCCCTTGTCTCACTTTGGACACCACCTTCTGCCTCCCAATCAGGGAGGCTGCTGAAGGTAATAAATCATTTAGAGCAGAGGGGAGGAACTGTGGCCCCTTTATGACTTGTGGACTTCAACTCCCAGAATTCCCAAGCCAGTGGAAATCTCACAGGTCATAAGAGGGCCATAGTTTCCCAGCGGGGAGTGTGGATTCCCAGGGCTGCGGTTACCCCCACCCTTGAATTGGCCTGCCTTATTCCGGTAACAGCCATGAGGTTTTCAGAAGACCTAGAGACTTCCAATGGAAGATCAGCTTCCTTGCACTAATCTGGGGACTTCTAAATCAACCTCTGTATTTACTGCTTGCTTGAAGTCTTTCACTTCGCAGTACTTGCTCCTGTTACGGTTACTGATGTTTCGGCAGTATTCCCTCACAATTCTGTAAAAATTGTAGCACCTATCAAGGCTTAAGGACCTCACTCTGCTTTAAATTTTTTTCCCCCCCAGACTTCGATCGACATTCCTGGCTTGCAGCTAAGCAATCAGGACTACTACCCCTATGTCTATTTCAAGATTGACCTCACTCTTCTCGATTCCAGCTAAAGTTTGCTGTGCCAAGCGTGACTTGTTTTCCAGTATTGTAGGATTTGTGAACGAAATGCCATCTGTTTTGTTTTTAATGCAAACGTAATTGGAATGTGGCCCTTTCGATGCAGAAAGACCAAGTAATTTTAAGCAACGGATAATTGTAGTTCCTAGATTTGGCTTGACTACAAGTAGACTGGTTGCCTTCCTCCCCCCCCGCCCCCCATTTCGACAATTAAAAAATACTGGAAGCTTTTTTTCTGATTGTATTAGAAAACATGCTTCGCAAGGCATTGTGTTATTGTTGTATTTATTCTGTTGTAATTACAAAACACCCCTGATCATCTAAGGTTTTAAATAAAATCAAGATATCTGGCGGTAAAGGTAGAAATATCCTGGAGTCATAAATCTGTAATTGGTTTAATGTATTGATTCAGTCAACACAGCGGTTACACAGTGACATTCCAGGGAGAAATACGTTTGGGAAGTTAGAAATCTGGACAGAAATTTTTTCTCCCTTGTTTCAGTGAAACAGCTTCCCCTTCCGCTGAAGACTGACTCACTGCAGACATAATACAAAACTTGAAATCTCATTTTGTCGGTTTGTTGAAAGTAGCATGGCCTTTTAAGTGTCCAACTTGATTAAATGGCAGCACTTCCTCTCGCCACCATTGGTTGACAATGTTACAGTATGGATGAAACCTCCTTCAATGCTTCTCAAAGGGTAGTTTATCCCCCCCCCGCCCAAAAAAAAAGTAAAGTCTAATAAATGGCTCCAATGATGCTGGAATCCTAGGGGCCCTAGAGTAGAGTCAGCCTTTTTAAAAAGAGAAATATTGCCTAACATTCTTGGGGCAGGAGAATTTAATACCGAGACTGGGGGTCTTCTTACTTTCTTCCAAAGAAATCATATGTCTTCTGCTATAGGAGTATATACTAAAATTAGTCTCAAGTCATAATTCTGGGGTATCTGAAAACATTATTTGTCAGAGACAACAGGAATTAGCCGGTGGCTTACTATTTTTCCTAAGTTACCATGAAGGAACATTAGTTCTTAAAGATTCCCATACAATTGATAAGATGTGCATCAAAAACCTGTCACACGTTACCAGTACATAGGGCAGTTCTCTCAATCCTAGGGGCTCCCCAGAGAAAAGTAACAGTTGGAAAGTATTTAGACAGAACCCAAGGACCAGGTTCATATCCAAAGCTTAGTATCGTGTGAAACATTTCACTACAGCTTCTTCAAAACAGCAGAATTTAAAAAGTGACTAGCTTAATATGAACACACACACACATTGTAATATTCATTGCAAAAATGGCTTCAAATACTGCACTGATATAGTCAAAGGGAGATCTCTCTGTACACTGTACAACACTGACACAGAGTCAAAAATATTGTTTTATTCTTTCATTGAAATGAAAGCTATACTGTGGGGGAGGAGAAAAAAGATCACATTTTAAAACGAAGTACAACAAAAGTCTCAAGTTACAATTGACCACCACATGCCAGCTAGATTTTTAAAAAAAACAAACCCAAAATCCAAGAGCATTTCAATGAAAGATCAGTGTTGTTCTCAAGATATCTTGCTACGCCGGATACAATTTCACTCAATAAAAAAAATTCATAGAATTTGTGAGATATTTTTTTCTTAAGAGATGCTCAGTTCACTGATGACCATGTTTCCAACAGTTTCTCTCTTGGCAAAAAAGGCCACTGGTAGATCCGCGTGATGCAAAACGTTCCTCTATCCAATCCAACCACTGTCTCTCAAGAAACCCAGTTATCTTCAGGCTCTCACAATTCATCCTTCTGAGTATCCCAGTCATCAAGATCTACATCACTGAGATCAATATCCTCTTCAGCTGGGAGCTATGAAACAATAGTGTGTGAATTGATCAGGCATTTATCACATATCACCACATATACTTCTCAGAACAAGTTTCAAACCCTTAGGATGCTGAGAAAATACTGTTCAATAGCAAACGGCGCTACTATTAAATAACTTTTTCTGAAGAGACCTAAACACTCTCTTGTGCTTTTTAAGTTTGTGTACAACTGGCAATTTGCTTTCCTGATTTTTCCTTTAAAAGTATAAATTGCACACACACAATCTTATCCTGAAGGTACCGTTTTTACCATTCAGGTAAGGGATGCAATTAAAGTGGAGTTTCAACACCCACACCACCATTCAGTCTAATCGCTGTTATTTTAACTCTTTAAAATCAGCAGAAAAATTAAAGCTATGATTAGTGTCTGATGGTTAAGATCAAAATAACTGGGATTACACTGCGTGCTAAGTCAAATGTTGGCTTAACATGATAAGGCAATTGGGCTATATGTTTATTTACAGCTGTTTGGCTTCTTGATTCCTGTTTTGTGTCCTACACCCAAGCTGCTAAATGTCTACAGAAATGTACAGCAAAACCATCCAAACAATAGACCAAAGTTAACTCAAAATTGGCCAAACAAGGCATTATTATCTAATCTGTCTACAAGATGGATGGTTTCTTTTTTCATTAAGCAAACCAGGATTGAAACAAGCAACGTTGTGACATTTTGTGTGGCTTTGGCAAGCTATGGAGCAGAAATTGCTTATAAAAAAAGGAGAAGTCAACAGCAGACTCTAGGCAAACAATAAAAGTTGAACATCTATGTAAGCTTGACTGTCACCTGAACAGCTGGATAAACA
This sequence comes from Oxyrhabdium leporinum, assembly GCA_032468155.1. NCBI lineage: Eukaryota > Metazoa > Chordata > Lepidosauria > Squamata > Cyclocoridae > Oxyrhabdium > Oxyrhabdium leporinum. The sequence continues at coordinate 131,736 of JANHFL010003627.1, read as the reverse complement.
AGCAAAGTAGGAGTGGTATTATTATCAAGTTCCTCTTTATAACCTTTAACGCAACAATGCTAGAGTAGTTGAACACTTTGCATCAGGACAGGAAAGAAAAAAAGAAAGAAAATCGTCTGCACAGGAAGCATATCAGAATAGCTCAAACAGGATACAGAAAATAAAATGATGCCAGAAATAGATAGATAAACAAATGTCAAAGCTTTCAGCAAAATCCAAAAGAAAACGAAGATACAGAGCCAAATATAGAACTAAGGTGGCTTCTCATAGATAAGGTGGGTGACAGAAAAGAGAAATAAAACGAAGCAGAGAAGTTTTAACTAAACAAATGTTTTGAGTACAAGCTTTATATATACTTATCAGGCTAACTAAACATTGAGAGATTGACTTGATAGTGAACCAATTTAAATGAGTGAATCCTAAAATGTCCAAATAGGTTCTGTATGAATGCAGAGATGAAAGTGAAGTCTCTTACCTCGCCATCTTTGCCATCCCAGGGCTCCACTGTGTTAATTTTGGCAAAAGCCCCTCCACCAACCGGTGCTGTGGACCCTCGCCCAACAGAAAGTTCCCTAGAAGTGAGAAAAATGTTTAGAACATAACCTATACCTCTCTAGGGATTCATATTTGAGAACCAGTTTGATTAAGGCACCAGGTTAGAAACTGGGAGACCACGAGTTCTAGTCCCATCTTAGACATGAAAGAAGGCTGGGTGGGATGACCAAGGACCTGTCACTCACTCTCAGCCAACCTACCTCACAGATTGTCGTTGTGAAAAACAGGAAGAGGAAGAAGAAGTTGGCGTGATCATCTTGGTTATAAAAATAATAAAGGTGGGATATAAAATAAATAAGCCCGATGTGCTGAATTATATAGTGAACAGCGCCGAGTGAGACAGGTAACTGGCCCTCCTCCTCCCGCTAGTTAAAATTTCATGAGATTTCAATAATTTCTTTTAAAAACAGGAGGGGTAAGTAGAAAAAAAGATGGGATTCAAGAATACCCTGAGCAAGGTAGTTTTTTGCGTTCAAAAAGGAAGACAACAAACAACGAATCAATTCTGTAAATACAATAAAAATCAATTGTTTTTCCCCCCTGACTATTTTTAACTGAAACCCGTCAAGCACCATGAGGTTCGTATGCTCTGAGGTACTGACAAAGAAGCCTTACCTTAGGAATTCGTTAATCCCTTGATCGCTGAAGGAGCCTTTCAGCAGGGCAAATTTCATCTTTCGGGCATTCACAGCTGCCATGGCCGGATAGCCAAAGCCACCAATACCCAAAGAGCCTTCGAGATCAAACTGCGCTCCGGCTTCTGTCCAAAGCCACCTTGGAGAAGAAGAATTAGGTGTTTTATCCTGAAGCAAACCGCAAAGGATCACTTTTCTCTACACTTCCTGACCCACCTGGCATCTGCTGCAAATTGCAGAGCAACAGGGATGAAGAGGGCAGATCAAAACCCGCTCGTTTCCTTAAGCTTCTCCTACCTCCAGTTCGTAAGCAATCTAGCCCACTCTAGGCTGTCACCGCGTTACTATTTTCATTTCAATAGGAGCACAGATTGGTACTCCACCCTGCCCCAAACCAAAGCACTTGCGGCTATGTCATTTGTAACTTACCCCCACATCTTCCTTTTGTATTTCTCTGCCATTTTCAACATGACTTCCAGGTAGGCATTTCTACCTGAAGCTCCTGTTTAACAGAAATCATAAAAGGAAAGCAAGAAAGAAAGATCACATCTGAGGCCAGTATAAAAGCCAAAGATAAGGGAAGGTACCATTTTGTTCTTACCTGTGTCAAGTATGTGAGGCAAAACAGAAATGATGCAAAGTTGATGAGCGTCGCAGGTTTGCTTTAGGACCTCTTCGTTGATAATCTAAGAGAGACAGACTTACCAATTCAGACTCCTAGCAATGAAAGAGCAATAACTAACCTCGACTGTGTCCAAAATTCCTGTTTTTAAGTGTGACATTTGTTAAGTGAGCTTTGTCCCATTTTACGACTTTTCTTGCCACAGCTGTTAAGTGAATCACTGCAGTTGTTAAAATGAGCGACACGACTGTTAAGTGAATCTGGCTTCCCCATTGATTTTGCTGGTCGGAAGGTCGTGAAAGGGATCACATGACCTCCGGACACTGCGATCGTCATGAAATGAGCCAGTTGCCAAGCAGCTGAATTTTGATCATGTGATTGGGGGGGAGGGGGGAGAAAACGCTGCAGAAGTCGTAGCTTTGAAAACGGTCGTAAGTCATTTTCAGTGCCCTTGTAACTTTGAACGTTCACTAAATGAACTGTTGTAAGTCTAGGACTTACTGTCTGTATTCTGACAGCATTAAGACTTTAAAACAATTTTGATCTACAGAGCTAAGGATGCCCGAAGTTTTCTTAATTCACAAATCCACAAGAAACATTACTAAAATTAGGACCTCTACCTCATGCCATTCTTGCTCATGATGTAGCAAGAATGCTCGTCTCTTCAAAGAGACACTCCCTCACAGAGCCCTTTGCAATCAAACGCCACTATATCAATGCAGATCATGAAATAAGGGCAGACATTTCGACAGAGGGCTTGAAATTTTCAACCACGTGAATCTAATAAAGTCAGTAAGATAATTATAAGATATTTTGGGAGAAATTCAGTAAGAAATCAAGTTTAGTTGGATTACTCATTTCCAAAGAAAGTGAGTTGAAGTAGATATAACATTCCCTTAATTTTATCAATAAAAAGCATCATAACAGCAAATTTGGTTATTGAATTATGATGGCTACGTAGCCAAAACAGGACTAATGAGATGGGGGTAACTGCCACGCACAGGTTTGCAGAGGAGGAAATACTAAGAGTTCTGTGACTACAAAATAACTGAGAAGGGGTCTGAAATAGAATATGCAGTATTTTGAAAGACTGCATGGCTGCTCACAGGAGAGAAGTACCCCATACTGCAAATATTTTGTTGCAATTTCCCTAGGACGTAGCTGCTTGATCAAAATAAGGATACCTCTAGGAGTTCAGGTGCTGGTGCATTCTCTGAAAACAAGTCCAGAGCCCGAGCAATGATATCTGCTTTTGTCCTCCCACCGTCATAGTCAACAGGTTCTTCTCCTTTTTGGAAAATTTTTATTGTCGGAAATCCACGGACCTGGAACACAGAATCAAAGAATTCCAATCACAGTGAGCACAAAAGGCAATCCACCTTGGTATTTGGTGAACTAAAAATCAACAAAATAGCTTCACTGAATGTTGGCACAATCCAAATTCTCTAAATAACTGGTATGTAAAATTATCACAGAAATCATTACATACATACATCCGTGTTTACCCAAAAATAAGACCGGATCTTATTTTCTTTTGGGCCCCAAAATAAGCACTAGGACTTATTTTTGGGGGGTTGTCTTATTTCCCCCCCATGTACAGGAGGCCCACTTCTGCTTGCTCGCAGCGGGGCAGGAGGCTGTGGGGTGTGCTAGTGCCACCGCTGCCAGACAGGTGGAGCTGCCCCACGCACCCCGCACCAGCTTGCCTCAGGGCCCCCCCTGCAGCCAGGCCATCCTCACTTCGCAGCCACGGCATCACCGTGCCACTCAACCTCCTGCTCCATTGCAGCCACAAACAAGCAGAAGAAGTGGGCTGGAGGTCACATGGGCTCCTGGTGCTGCTGCTGCAAGGCAAGTGTCAGTGTGGCCTGGCTGTGGGGGCCCTGTGGTAAGCTGGTGGGGCGCATGGGGCAGCTCCACCGCTCCCCTGCTTTGCCCTGCGGCCGCGGCACCATAAGCATCTATCTATCATCTATCTATGCAAATGTTTTAATAAAAAAAAATCCTATTATGGTTTATACAAATGATGCTTTCATACTTGCATTGATTCAACAATATTCCAATAAATAAATGCTTAAAACATTCCATGCAATATGATGTTGCCATCTTAAAAAGGACATATTCTCCCCTGTGTGTTACTTGGGAGACAGCAAGTCATAAAATAAAAGCATTACCACTTGCACTATCTACTCACCCCATACCGACTGGCTAATATCTGGTGCACAGTAGCATCTACAGCAGCCAGTTTAACTTTTCCCTTTGTTTGCTCCTTCACTTCAATTGCAGCTGATGCCCACTCTGGCTCCAAACTGTAGAAGAAAATGCGTTGTTACATGTGGATGTTTTCTTTTAAAAAGTACAGCAATAAACTACAACAGCAACTTACAATTAAAAACTTTTTTTTGTTTTAAAAAAAGAAGCAGAATGCTTATATTATGATAGTTCCAAAGGCCATATTTGAGCTCAAAATTACTACAGGTTGGTTGCTAGTTACCCAATTACAAAACATGGTTGATTCAACTTTTACTAACAGGTCACAATGACTACTGAATACTCCTAAAAAGGATCTTACGACTTGACATCCTTGGGAAAGCTTGAACTACATTAGCCCCAATAAACATGATCAATGATCAGATTCTAGGAACCAGGATGCCTGAAAGTTCTACTTCTGCTTTACAAAAGATTAGACTTTCACCAGTTTTGTCTTCGGTGACAACAAAGTAATGAGTATAGAGGAGAATCATATTAAAAGCAAATAGAGGGAAAAAAGGAAAGAAAACTTAACTATGGCTCCTGTGCCTCCAGAGCAGGGGAGTCAAACTCCGGGGGGGGGGGGCGTGGCCAGCTCATCACTTGGGTCAGGGGCGCCTCTGGTGGCCCGAGTGCGTTGCCCGCCCAAATCAAGCGCCTCTGCACCCTT
>JANHFL010003627.1:116553-126904 GCA_032468155.1 Oxyrhabdium leporinum | reverse complement strand
CCCCCGGGGGGGGGGGGCGGGGCCAGCTCATCACTTGTGTCAGGGGCGCCTATGGTGGCCCGAGTGCTTTGCCAGCAAAAATCAAGCTCCTATGCTCCGTTTCTGTCTGCAACGGCCTACTGAAACCCTCTGCCAATGAAAATGGAGCTCGGGAGCGCTGCAGGCGGCCCTCCCCAGCTCCGTTTTCGCCAGCAGAGGCACTGCGGGCCGGTCCCTTGCTGTTTCCAGCATGGCCCCGTGGGCCAGATCTAAGCACCCCACGGGCCAGATTCGGCCCGTGGGCCTTGAGTTTGACACCCCTGCTCCAGAGGTTTCAAGCATAAGCTGCATTTCTCTATGTGAGGCTAGTTCCACTGAATTAAGTAGGACTAACCTACTGACAGATTGCATGATCAATATTCTTGCACCCGACTACTGCTCAAACACCTGCTTTCCCCTAGTGTGTTGTATGTATGTAAGAAAATATGCTGTAACAATCCTGAGTACAGCCAGAACGCTTACTTTTTGCAATGTCCACACCAAGGAGCATAAAATTCTACCAGCCAGATACTGTCACTGTCCATGACGGTCTTATCAAAGTTATCATCGGTCAGTTCAATCACATCCTTTTTGTTGGAGCCTCCACTTTCATAACTGCTCTATTAAAGAAACATTCGAAAAAGGTATTTAGTGCCACAGCTTTTACTCTAATTCTAATTAATGATGACCATAAATGGATTATATGCTTTCTAGTCAGGATAGAAATTTGTATATAATATTTTAACTCATAAAAAAAGCAATCCATTTTGGCTTGAGATCATAGTCTGTACAGGATGGAAAATGTAAAAGCAAAGTCAACCATCAGTTCTTCAAACTTGAGTTTTTCAACAACGAACATCTGGATATTCTAGTGGAACTAATCAGTAGAGCTTCACTTCCTCTATTTCAGCAGGTGTGTATGTTGACCTGAGAATGAGGAATTTAAATAACAGAATAACAAAGGAACCTTTGAGGTCTTCCAGTCTAATTCCCACTCAAGCAGGAGACCCTATATCATTTCAGGCAAGTGGTTGTCCAATCTCATCTTAAAAACCTCCAATAAAAGACTTATATGGTTGCCCATCTAAGATCTATGCAACCTAGAAGTCTTGCCTTTTTCAATAAGTCTCTTTTAATTTATTTATAGCCATGATTTCTTTATAACTCTTTTTCAATAATTTTAACCAGATAAAAACAATGCAACACGAAAGAAAGAAGAAACAAAGAGAAGACAAAAAAAGAAAAAGATTATAAAATGGCTTCCAATCTTCTTACATTGTATTTTCCTTCTTCCTGCATTCTACTCTTTCTTATGATCAAACTCTCAAGTCATAAGTTCATACATTAATTTATTGTTCTTTCTCTTAACGCTTATAGCCATGATTTCTAAAGCATCTGTACAATGGAGAGATCAGAAGTCTGAAGAAATGCCTTGCCATTCATTTAACCTGCCAACTCTTTACTTTCGTATATCCATTTACTGCCATTGCCCACCCCCTTCTTTATTCTGATAACTGTCACTATCCTCTACTAAGAAACTACCAAGAAACTACAGCTCCAATTTTTTGCAAAGTGTGACTCATTTAAATGAGCAAGCCTGTTGACCTACTAAATTTTTCCTCCCTGCCATAAAATAAGCCCTTCTTAAATCCATCATTCAAATGCCAATGGTAACAGTTGTCCTGTAACATTCTTGGCAAAATACAGGCATGGAAAGAACGAGGCTTTAATGAGTAGGAGGTAAAGTCTAAAAGGAGTACCTGTTTTCCAGAACTGTATCCTCCACCTTTGCCACTAAGACGATCCTTTACCAATGACCGCACAGCGCTTAAAGCAGAATCAACAATAGCATCACTGGTCCTGGCTCCTGAGACACAAAAGAAAAGCAACATGCTAAGCAATCATTAAGACTCCACATATATCAACTGTCACCTCTGAAGATGGCATGACTGGGGCCATCTTTGAGGCTTCAGTGTTGCCACAATGGAGAGGAGGGTTACGGAGGGGGGAATAGAGCTATCTGGGGTTTTGTAGCCAAAACAATATACTTTCCCTTGGGAAACAAGGACCCTTCCAACAGGTGGCTGAAGAGAGGAGGAGTGATGTTACCAAGCAACTGGACAGCATCCTGATTGGACTATGTGACTGGTTGTTTGGGGAAAGGGAAAAAAAGTTTACTTTTAATTAGATGAAAACTGTGGGAACCTTTAGAGTCAGTTTTCACCAGTCTGTGCCAATATGATATATCCAATAAACCTGTTCTTTGAGGAACCTACTTGCCTCGGAGTTCTGTTTGCTATGGATGTATTATTTGAAACCCTGATATCAACATTCACATATTCATTCCAGTAACAGTATCCACCATTTCAGCCCTTTTAACAGGAGTGGGGGGGAAGCAGCTTATGTGATGCTACTTCAGGAGAAATAACAGGAGGCTTCAGCCTTGAGCTGGAAACCCACGTTTTAAGTAACCAGTATGCTCCCTGCAACCGGGGTGGGGAACCTCTGCTTCTGGATGTTCTGAACTACAATTCCCACCCAGTTCAGCCAGAAGTGAGGTATGCTGGGAATGGAAGTTCAGCAGTAGCTGGAAGACCACAGGTTCCTCACTTCCGCTGTAGAGCAAATACTCGGCTACTCAACCAAACGTAAGGCAGGCATAAAAGTGGGAAATTCTTTGGAATTTCATGTCACAAAAAAAGGACTCAATACATTGTAGCAGTCTTTTCTACTTCACTGGGCTTGTTGTGAACAAGAGAAAAATATATATGTCAGTTTTGTTCAAGACGCACATCAGCAAAAAGAATGTATCATCTTAAAAATACCTTGGTAGTCTTCTGCTTTGTGCTTGTTAGCACCAAAAATCTTGATAGTGGGAAACCCTTTAACACCATATTGACCACCAAGAGATTGGTGTTTGTCTGCATCAACTGCCCCAATTTTCACAACACCCTGAAAGAAAGGAAAGCTTTCAAGTTAGAGAAACAAGACCAAAAAAAACTCCACAAAGAGAAGGCAAAATATGTTTTGCTGAGTTCACACGTGTACTGACTTAGGTCAAAACAATGGAATGTATCATTTTACACACGTGCATAGAGAAATCCTGGCTTTGGTTTAGATATTGCCTTTAACTAAGCAGTTTCATAAACTTAGAATAATAATTCAGCTCGAACATAAAAGGATGGTGTGTTTCTTGATCCTTCCTTTAAATTCAAGAAAGTCATGCACCTACATTAACCCTAATCTCTGCTAGGGATGTGCTGCCTCTGGGAGCATCCTATGTGGTTTGCCATGACTGTGGTGGATCAAGACAATCTTACTCAGGCAACTGTCCAATAGCAAATGCTTGCTCATTAGGAAGTCAAGACGTCGCTCACTGATTTCCCACTCACTGTTAACAAAAATCCAGCATTGCCCGGCTTCTGTCCAGTAAATCTTTTAAGAACGTGAATATCTACCGTGTGTAATCTCTGATGAAAATATAATGTAAATAGGGTTGCCAGCAGTTTCAAAATACTTATCTGTCAACCATAAGATTTAGTCCACTGTGCAAACAAGCCATACTTCTCTGAACTAATGCTGTGTACTTTAGAAGACAAAATAAAATAAGCAAAAGTATTAAAAACCAACAGGGTGCAGGCTAATAACAATCCTGGACGGAGGCTGTAACAGAAGAATTGTGGTCTGAAGGCCATTCTGTGGCAGGGAGAGCTTTCTATCAGCTTCTCTGCAACAAGCCATTGGCCACCGCAGCAGGGAAAACATGGGAAATGGTAAAGAGGAAGGCCCAAATCCTGTCGCTGCTCCAACCAACCTGGGTAGAGTATCTGATCTGAACTGGCTCTGAAATTATGTTGTGGAAAGTTTATAGTAATGCCAAAATCAAATATCTTACATTTAACTTTATATACAGGAGGATATATAGCCACTCTTTTGACACACAGACTTCATTAGCCTTAATAAATAAACACAATCATGAGTAAAATGTAATAAAATGTGATAGCCCTGGAGAATTTTTTTTAAGCAACTCAAAAAATGCAGCTAGCACCCACAAGGCCTCATGGTTCTCCCCACAGCAGTAGCGGGTAGCATGTTGCCTTCTAAAGGTTATTTGAATTCCAACTTTTATCAATCCTCATCAACATGCCCATTTTAAGGAATGGCAGAAAATTCATTCAAGAGATGAACAGGGTACATATTTTATTTTTTATCAAAGAAAAGGGGCATCCTGGAAATTGTATTTTCAATGTCGTTAATTTTTAAAAGATTGTTAAGATACTTATTCGATGACAGCCATCTTCTACCAAGAAAGATACCAGCTGACGGGTAAGGTACCTGCTTTTATTGCACACAACCCAAGTTTTAATTCTACTATTTCATGTAGGCTGAGAAAGACCCAGAATTGCCAGTCCCTTTGAAGCTGTTGTTAGAGGTTAGCTGAAACAGTGCTATCGGTGCGTGAGAAACAGTAAGTTTCTTTGGCTTTATCTTATCCTAATGCACAACCCAAATGGCTTAGCATTAACTATGAACAAAGGGATTCCACTTTATGCAGTTGCAGGAGTAAGTTGCATGGTTATGGGTAGGTAACAAGCAGAATATCTCATTCCGCCATTACTTTCTCCAGAGCCGGTGGTTAAAGGCATCAGGCTGAAAACCTGAAGACAGTATTTTTTTAACTGTGGCTCAGGCATGAAGCTTGGGGCTAGTCCCTCCCTCTGTCTTAGGAAGAAGGCAACTTAATCCTCTTCCAAAAATCTGGCCAAGAAAACTTCATGGTCTTGTGATCAATGAGAATCAAGACTGAATCAATCACGCCTGCAGACACCACATGTATTTCCTTCCCCCTTCTAGGCTCTCAGAAAACAAACCCCATCAGCTCAAGCCATAAAATACTTGAAAAGCCAAGAAATGTTGATAAAGCTGGGAGAAGATGCCAGGAGGAAAGCATCTCGGATGCAAGGCCAGTGTAAGATAGAGATGCTGTATCCGTACCATTATCAGGTGTGCTTTTGCTGCCTCTGGTACCAAAAGTAAACAATTTGACAAAAGGGCAGATGGGTCGCTGTTAAAAAGAAACTCTTGGGGAAATCTGTAAGGAAAAAAAAACACTCCTTTACAGCACGCGGGGTTAAAATATCCTAACGTAACAGTATGGCGCAATGATGAAAGTATTGTATGAGGATAGGGGAAACTGGCTGAACTGTGTTCTCCTTTCTGGAAATTCAGAGTGTCTCTGGGCTAGCCACACTCTTTCAGCCCAACTTATCTACAGGTTTATTGCCATGGGAAAAATTGGAGGAGGGAATCGGCACACTCCCTCGAGTTCCTGGAAGACAAGCAAGCTGTAAATCTAATAAAGAAAGATTATTTATGGATATGCTACTCACTTTTAAGGCAGTTGCAGCTTTCTTCCATTCGGGTGTCAGTCTTTGGCAATGGCCACACCTTGCAGAAGATAAAAATAAAAATATAAGCTTCAAACATTTGACTTATTCAGAACCAAATACCCCCTTTGCATGAATCCTCAACTGAAAACTATATAAGGGAGCACAGAATCATTATATTCCATGTGATATCTCAGATTCATGTTTATTTTTCTAGCATTCCATACGGTTTGTAACCAATGTTAATTGCTACAACTTCCCACAGATGCAACACTGCACAAAACTGAAAGATATATTGACTGCCAAACATGTCTCTTGTCCTTTAAAAAAAAATTTCTATCATTTCTATACAATTGAAGCTCAACACCTATCAGTCAACCACAGCATTTTCATAGTAGGCAATTGAAATTCTGTCTATTTCTGGCTACAAAAGTTACAGATCCTTTCTCCCAGAAAAAAAAAAAACACCACCAAAGTTGGCAACCAGACATAGTTTTGTAATAGCATGAGAATAAACTGGAGGTATAGAGCACTGTTATGGCTTCTCCAGCCTTCAACAAATATTTCCACTTATTTTATCAACTGAAAGATGTAGGAACAGCATGTGTATTGTTACCATGACTAACACATGCAGATCTGCTATTTTAATAAGGATGGCTAAGGTTTAATCTTCATCAATTCTTCAAGGGTGTTGGGCTTGTATGTTGTCTGTGAATTTCAGCAATTGCGATACCAACATCTTTAAAGGAAAGCAATGAGAAAGGCTGACCCGTGTATTCCTGCACACCATCTCAGTTAACCATAAGTATTAATATGACCAGAACAGTCTAGCTAGAAATTTTGTGTTGAGATGCAAGAAACTATTTACAGAAATAAGACAGCTAAAGTGTACACACGAGCAAGCGACAAACACAACAAACAACCACCATTTTCTTCAAGACATCTGAGTTCATACATACCATGGTGCATAGAATTCTACTAGCCATAAACTATCACTTTGAATAACCTCTCTGTTGAAATTTGTTGGTGTAAGTTCTATAACATCATCACTGGAGGAATACAAGCTGTTAACAGCCGAGAAGAGGGTGCAACTTACAATACCTAGGATACAAACAGAACAAAATTCAGATAATTACAGGTAAGCTTTGTGTGCTTTGGGTCAAAAGCATGCAGAGGTGCTAAATTAGCGGTAAAGCAATGTAGGAGAACCCTGGTTCGCTAAAACCAAACAGCACAAGAAATAATCGGCGTGCAAAATATTTCAACGGTGCAATCCCCCTTTTGAGTAGAGACAAGCTCTGATATTACAAGAATTCTTCCAATCTCCAAACAGACCATTCTGGCCTGTACTCATGATCAGTACGGCCTTCTTCCATTAAGATCAGGATACTACTGGAATACAGTGAAGTTGGAAAAGACAAAAAAATAAATAAATCTAAAATCGGACTAGATTTCAGGACTAGAACTTTTCCTGCTAATCTGGTGCTTCCATTTCCTCTGTATGCAAGTGCGGCCACCTGAATTTAAAAATAGGAAAAGAAAAAGGCTATTTTTTTCTCATCATTTGCCATGAACGTGCCCACTCATCAACAGGCAACCTAAATCAAACATATACAAAGTAATTTAGAGGTCATGCTCTTCCTGCTTAATCCAGGGATTCTCTGATTTTGTGGTCACAACCCTTAAATGACGCATGGCAACAGTTGCACCTTTTAAGAGGAGAAAGCCCCCAGCCTTTTAAACATCCCTTAAGCATTTTGTCAGCAAAGCTGGAGCCTCACTAGACCGCATTCAGGGCTCTCCTTTGCTTGGGTAAGCAAATTCCCAGCTTCTCCTGGCACAGGGCGAGTGGGCACTATCAATCTGGCTTTGGGTGCCTGGGCTCTTCAAAACTTGTTAGTTTCTAAATTTGCTTAGACCTCTCAAAATCAAGACTTCAAATCTTTCTGACTTCATCCTTTGCACAGCTTAAATCAGGGCTTCGTACACAAGCTGAATCCCTTTGGAAGCTGGTTTCATTCCTAAATTCATTTACAGGAAAATAAGCTCCATGAGACTGAATGAAACCATTCCCAAGGAAACAGGACTGCCTGTATTGACTCACACATTTTTGAATTATACTGCATGCATGTGGGAGTGATTCTTCTGCTTTCAACAGACTACACCACGTTTTGTAACACTGTTGAATTGCATGTTTTATGATATTTTTACTGCTATGTTAAGGTGGTTATCTTTAAATTATCCTGCTTTGGGATCTGAATGAAAACTGAACTTTTATTAGGATAATATGCCATGTGTATTCTTTAAAGGTTCTGTAATGAAATAAAGAAAACAAGTTTAATCTTTTGTCATCATTGGGTTCCTTTTGGAAATATAGTCTTTAATACCCAAATATTAATTCAGAAAAGATGTGCCCTGATCAGTTTGCTGAACCGTTTATTTGAAGGTTAGTTTGCAATAATTAGTCAGCCCAAAAATGTATCCATCTAAGGTAAGGTAATCTACGTGAAAGCACTGTGCAGCCTTTCAAATTCTGCTGAGATGCACAGATGGGTGGCAAATAAATTTAATAAAGAAGATGATCTCCGGAATAGAAATCTGCATGTGATTAAGAAAACTGATCATCAGCAAGCTGTTTGGTTGAAGCATTCCAATACAGAGATCATTTAATACAATCGTAAGCACTTTTATTTCTGCAAGACACCTTCCTAGGCCAGAAGCGGTTGGAAATTTACACACACTTGTTGTAACATGTAATTACCATCTCTACATCAATCACTTGACTTATATGAAGACAACTATAAGTCTGATCTAATGTCTGAAAATGTATGTTTGTATTTATGTATGCGTTAGAAATGCCCAACATTTGTAATCAGGAACTGAACCAACTCTGTACATCTCTAAAACTAATTTATGTGTATTTGGGATTGCACTACAGTAAGGTTTTCCCCTTATGATGGGACAAAAGTCTCTCAACACAGAAAGAATCTGTGTTCAATTGAAAATGCTGAACAGTAGGAGCAGGAAAGCAACAGGGTGCCCGAGATCAATCCCATTTTCATCCACCACATTCTTTGCAACAGCAGGGTTTTTTTTAAAATATGCTTTTTAACTGAAATAAACGCACTGCTGACATATTGAAAGTAAAGCGCAAATCTCTTGCATCGATCTAATTTACAAAATTGTTTCTGGACCCCCTACAGACTGTAAAAGCAGGGAAATAAAAAGTGTGGGTGCCTGTAGCCCCGAGTTCCGTTTTTCCTGGCATGGCTGTCTGAAAAGAGCCCGTGATAAACTGAGCTCACAGGGAACATCCTTGGGATGTGAGGGGGAAAATGATAAAACCAGGTTTGTGCTTAAGTTCTGCCCCTTTCACACGTGCATGATGACATTACATGCCCACACAAAAGAGGTGGGGCTTCTGATGAGACACCTGCACTGCTATTTTGATGAATGCACTGGATCCTGCAGACACCTCCGATCTTCAGGTGGGCCAATGGGAGCACTGCATGTGCTAGGACAGTCATGCTAAAGCAAACTTTTCTAAGGGCAATCACTTTGCAAAGTTTCCATGCGTCCACTGACCCTAAAATGCAGTAAGTCCTCGACTTACAACACTTCAGTCAATGACCAGTTACAACGATGCTGAAAAAAGTAACTAATGACCATTTTTTACACTCACACCCGTTGCAGCATCCCCCCGGTCACACGATCAAAATCCGAAGGCTTGACAACTGACTCATATTTATGACGACTGCAGTGTCCTGGGGTCATGCGAGCCCCTTTTGCGACCTTCGTACAAGCAACTGCACTGGGGAAGCCAGATTCACTTAACAACCATGTTACTAATTTAATAACTGCAGCGATTCACTTAACCACCGTTGCAAGAGAAGTCGTAACACGGGGCAAAATTCGCTGGACAAATGTTTCACCTAGCAATTTTGGACTCAAATGTGGTTGTAAGTCGGGGACTCCCCGTACTGCCTTCTCTACGCTGGAGAAATGATTTGTTTCAGGGTGTCTACGTTCTTCTGTTTTTACTTGACTGTCACGGCGCTAACAAGGTCCGCAAGCCTAATCAGGTCCACGGCACTGAGATACGCCCGATTCCAAGGGGTTCCAGAGGATCTCCTTCTGGTCTAAGGCGAAAAGCAGAACAGCGCTACCCGAGACCCACTGCAGCAGGCACCAAGCTAAACCCAGGCTTCTATTTCCATTCGGCCTGCATCTACCTACCCAGCAGGGTGCAAATGGGAAGAGCTTGAAACAACCCGTTTGCAGTCGAAACTGGCAGGGTCAGCCCAGCTCAGCCCAAATGTTTCAGATTGGATGCATTTTGCCCATCCCATCCAGGCGCCTGGCTCGCCCCGAGAGAGCTGGTGAACAAAAGGCTGTCAAAATCGCCCCTCAAAGACACCTCGTGGGGCTTTTCCTCTGGAACGAAGCAGGAGTCCTATAGCAAAATGGGAAAGCATGGGGAGAGGCAGGAAGGACCGCCGGCTTTCCTATTTATTCAGCACAGGTCATACAGCCAGGGCTGTCTCAAGGCAGGGGCCTGATGGGCACTTGCCCGTGGGCCCCACGAGCATGGGGGCCCCATACTAATCTGGGTACGTTAACCCTTCCATGCACCTTGTATCATTCATACATACATACATACATACACACACACACACACATATATATATATATGCATATATAATGCAAATACACGTTTAATGTTATCCACCGTTGACATCTTTATTCCTGGGAGTAGCTGTCGTAGGAGCCCCAGTACACTGCTTGGCCCGGGGCCCATAATGCTATTAAGACGGCCCTGCGTACTAATAACGTCATGCAGAAGCAGCACATCGTATTCTTTAGCTTTCCTAAAAATCGGGTGAGTAAAAAGCAGGAGAGTTGCCTGATAAAAGCCACCCCTGGGAAAGGGGGGGGGGGAAACCCAC